>VMKM01002375.1:0-74802 GCA_008360985.2 Macquaria ambigua
ATAGATAGATAGATAGATAGATAGATAGATAGATAGATAGATAGATAGATAGATAGATAGATAGATAGATAACACACAAATTAACATGCCAAAGCATTACATTGTGCCGCTGTATCTGCTGCATAACAAATACAGACCTCATGTGATGTCACATGCACAGTTTCACCTACAGGGAATATTTGCTTCACTTCTTGTCCTAGAAACCCCTGCCCTTTAACCCAAACAAGCCCTAATCTCCAAAAAGCAATAGCAGTAGCCTCATGAATATGCATGTTGTCGCCACTGTGGGAGTTGACCTGGCTCCGCTTGTGTTTAAATTGCAGGATCTGCCCTTGTCTCTCTGCCTGCTAATGCCTGACTGGGCCGAACACTGAGAAAAAGTCAAGAGATTGGGGTGTGCTTCAAAGTGAGTATCTGCCAGTAACAGTGTTTTATGTTAATAGTAGAAAGATTGATTTCAGTTTATCCAAAGTACTTTGTTTTTACTACTAAATCAACAGAGTTCATGGAAATCTTTTCTCTAACAAAACATCTGTGTATGATTTCTTCTTTTCCTTCAACAGACTAATCAAACAGCACAACATGGAAACCATTGGCGAGATCATCCCATTCGCTAAGGAGATGCTAAACCAGAGGCCCAGCCGGGGCATGCTGAAGATCTACATGCTCGGCTCCACTCTGGCGATGCTCGGAGTGGTTGGTGGACTGGTGGAAACCGTTCTCCTGCCATTTGTGGAGCAGGAGACTGCTGAGGACATACCAGCAGAGCTGATTGTGGAGAAGAAGAAGGAGAAGAAGAAGGAGAAGAAGCAGGTGTTGAAGTCACACACTACCTTGGTTGACCCTGAAGCTGTGGACGTGGTGGAGACAGTAGTGATCGAAGCCAAGGCCAAACATCTGGTGACTGCTGGGCAGAGAAGCTCAGCCAACCGCTTACATGCTTCTTAAAGAAACCCTCCCCCTCCTGATGTGAATGGACACGACACTTGTAATGTTGATGGTAATGGTGGTAAATTAAATCACCATGTTGAACTGGTCACTTTGTACTCATTCTTTTATTTCAGATTTGGTTAAACACTGTTGACTGGCAAAAAAAAGAGATGCGTAGATATACTGAAAACTGCAGGGGACAGTAATATCTAGCTGCTGGACAGCAGATACTTGTCAATGTGAAAAATGGAATGTGTGTGATTTGATTCATTTTGCACTCTAATAAAGCTATTTTTCAGCTAGCAACTGATTCAGGTCATGATTTTACAGTAATATAGCCCTTTGTACATGACAGAAGACATGTATTTATAATGACATGACATATATTTGTAAATTAAAAGAAGAGTAAGTTTTAGGGGCCATTTAACCATGGTACATTTGACCAATTTTATCGTCTGTGTGACAAATTTATGCTTGCCGCTGTTTTCCCATGTACATTACTAATGAGATGAAAGGCATCCACACATTCAGATCTGTGCGATAGCAAATCATTGTTTTCCTCTCTTAACACCAGCATCTCCCACAAGTATTTATTCAGTCAGAAAAAAACGAATTAAACCTGGATTGACACGTTAAAGAGATTTAGCAGGTGTAATTCCACATGCAAACACTAGATGGCGGCAGTAAATATAGGGTGGCTTAATTTCAACATCCGTCCGGGTCACGGAAATGACGACATATATTCACACCGTGTTTACTACTAGCGGCGGCTAAACTGGCCGTCGGATAAATACAGTTGTTGTCAGTTAAATACGTTTAATCCAACGAGTAGAGTCCAAATAATCAAGGATGGCGGATCCTGCGGTGGCATCGGGAGGTTCACTGAATGCAGGAGGGGTAAGAGAAGGCTTTTATACTCACCGTCATCATGCGCTGGATGTAGCCGGGCTTACGGCGTTAAGCTAGCAGTCAAACCAGGCAGTAGGAAGAGACTCGTATGTGTTGAATGTGTCTCAAGAAGGATTAATAACTTAAAATAACGACTCTTGAAAGTCCAGTATGAACCTGCTGTACTTCGTTACAGACTATACGGTTAGCTACGTCACCGTTTATATGGCTAATTTGTTTGTAAATGCTAATGTTTGCTAGTGTTAGCTACAGTTGCACGTCGTGGGCATATTTCTATGCAGACTCTATAACCGCCTTTATCTGCTAACAATGTGAATGGCATGCAATGTAACGACATAGTAAATTAGTCAAAAGTCATTTCTCTGTTAATGTGCTCCTGTAAGTCAAGCCTGTCAACTACTTAAACTGGTGATACTGTGTTTTAGATTCTCGATTTATTTAATTGTTGTAAAAACTTTGCACTCAATGTTATGTTATGTTTGTTTCTTTCATGCTGCGATGAGCCAGTTTCCTCATGGGGATCATTCATTTTTTCTCACATACTATATCTGTTATTTCATGGTTGTTTTTTCAGCGTGGCAGTGGTGGTAAAGCAGCTTCCAGCCCTGCAGAGAACTACCACCTCGCTCGACGTCGCACTCTGCAGGTTGTTGTCAGTGCCCTCCTGACAGAGTGTGGCTTCGAGAGCGCAGAGAAGGCAGCAGTGGAGACACTCACTGAGATGATGCAGAGCTGTATGTATGAATCCTGAAGTAGAGCCTCCATCCACTCATGATGTTCATTTTCCTCAGAGCAAAGTTGAATATTTTTTGTCTATCAAAATTAAAATATCTCACACAACTCTTCCCCAGGACAGCATGTTTTATCACCAACTAACTTGCCTTCATCATGGTGGTGTCTAAGGTATTTTAAAAATGTGGTGGTAATGTCAGACTCAACCTTGACGAAGGCAAGATAGCTGAAAACATTTGGGATAATACACAAATATGTAAATGAAGCACTGGAGGAGAGTTATACGACATGGTTTAATTTTGAAGGTCTTGCATTGAAGCTCACTCTGGTTTGCCTTTTTGCGTGTGAGTTCTCAAAGTTAGAAAATATTTTTCTATATGCCAAAATTTAAGAGATCGATTATGCACCAAAAGAATAATTTACATTTCCGCACAGATCTTCACTCTGCTGACGGGTTGCGGATCTTTAGTAGTCACGTCAGCAGAGGGATGAAGATTCTTTGTTGAACTTGTGAGAAAACATGCATGAAAACATTTGTGCTGGCTCTTTTTGTTTGTAGATTCAATTAAATTGTATCTGTATAGTGCCAAATCATAACCAAAGTTATCTCAGGGCGCTTTTCATATAGAGCATGTCTAGACCTTACTCTTTATAATATTACTTACAGAGACCCAACAGTTCCCACCATGATTAGATATAGTTCGATCCTTGTGGAGGTCATCCATCATTATTGTTGCTGCTATTGAGTTGTAGGGATACCCTTGGCTGATAAGTTAGATCAGTATAGACCAAGATACTGACCACATTAAATACAGGTTGTTGTTGTTTTGTGCAATATGAGGTGTTAAGCTACAGCTGATACATCACTTCCTGCATGTGCTTCAGTCAGTTATTGCATTTTAATGTGAAAGCAGTGGTAGGCCTTTACTGTGAAACTGGATGTGTCAACAGTGCTATTCGCGGTTAGCTAAACAGTTTTTCTAATAATAAACATTCAGGAAGTCATTTTGAGATATTGCAGGATCAAAATTTAGTTTTATTACATGTTTAACAAAGCTTGATAAAGAAGAGTGGTTCCAAAAATGAGGACTGACGTTACATTTTATTTAAACAAAAGACAGAGCCACGCGACAAAGAGAGCACTGGTACTGGATTGGTGCTCTGTGCTGTGCACTGTGAATTTCCACTGGTTATGTCTGCAAATTGTTTACTGTTCATAAGCAGAGACTTTTCTAAACCACAGTGCTTTGTCTTCTTTTCAGATATAACTGAAATAGGTCGGTGTGCTAAAGCTTATTGTGAGCACACAGCCAGAAGCGTCCCAACCCTGTCGGATACAGTGATCACACTCATTGAAATGGGTATGTACTGGAGGACACCGACATCTGAATTATATATCACTTAACCCAAGGTAATACAGAGGACATCATTTAATCTGTTTGTGTCACTGCAGGTTTCAATGCCGACACCCTGCCTGTGTATGCCAAGAGATCACAGAGGATGGTTATAACTGCCCGTAAGTAGGCACTTTGCCCTCCACTGTTATTATGAAATGGACTAATAATGGTAGTCTCACTTTCTACATTGATTCTAATGTGATAACAGAAAAATTATCTTCATGACATAGCTGTTTTTGTTTTCATGCTTTTCTTTGTGTTTGGATGTTACGAATTTCAGCTCCGGTGACGAACGCACCTGTGACTCCCAAAGCACTGTCAGCCGGACAGAAACGCACACACCCGGCTCACATTCCCTGCCACTTCCCAGAGTTCCCTGACCCTCACACCTACATCAAAACCCCCGTGAGTCAGAACTTTTTTTAGTCGTTATAGAGATCCTCAAACAAACCCTGAAATAATGTCATTTTGCTCATTACCAGTTCCCTTTGGTAATACTGTATATGAAGTAGGGCTGGGCGATATGGCAAAAAATATCATCATGATCATTTTTTCTATATTGATCAATATTGGTATTTATCACTATATATAATATAATATGATAATGATGGGTATCCTGATAATGACTGAAGCCTGAAGAAACCAGGGGGGATATTAGTTAAACTTTAGAATATAGTTTATTAAAATAAGGAAGACACCTTTTCAGGAAAAGATTTGTTGTGTTCCCCGTCATGGTTGGCACCGACTGACGCCGTATTTTGCAGACCGTCTTAATCAGAGCTTCGTGGCTTCTGAGATATCCAAACCACTTCCATATAATTGACGTTGCGTTACTTTTTTTTGTCAACAATTTTCTCAGCTTTGGAGGATAACGCAAGTTCACTCTCCCCGTCGCTTTTGTGCCCCACGGTTCCACTCATTGTTTTTTTTTCAAAGGCCACTTTCTTCACTGGTAGCTCAAACAGTGCTTCGTGGTAGGAAATGGGCGTGTACTTGACGTGCTGTTGCGTTTATTTCTGCTGTGTGATAGGCTGTTAGATCTGTCCCTATCGGGGAGAAAATGTCCAAAGCTTTTCATTGTTATCGACATAAATTTGATCACAATCCTGTATTGAGATTGTTTTATCGCCCAGCCCTAATATGAAGATCAAATATAATCCATTATGTATATGTATGAATGACACGGAAACACCCTTCAGTTTCACCACTGCAATCAGGGCATCAAGCCCTTTTTATTTCAAAAATTCAGGAAGTGTGTGTAAGGTGTGTTTTTCTTTCTGTGCTCAGACGTTCAGAGAGCCTGTGTCAGACTACCAAGTGGTGAGAGAGAAGGCTGCAAGTCAGAGGAGAGATGTGGAGCGAGCGCTCACACGCTTCATGGCCAAGACCGGAGAAACTGAGAGCCTCTTCAAAGACGACATCACTGCCTTCCCACGTGAGTGATTCTACCAAGCAGACCTGTATTTCAAACAAAGAAGACATCTCTTCTTGTCTCTTGTGTGTTGTGTTTACACAAGTTGTAATCCCTGTAACTGTGTTGGCAGTGATCGCAGCACGACCAAGCACCATCCCATATCTCAGCGCCCTCCTGCCCTCAGAGCTGGAACTGCAGACTCTGGAGGAGACAGACTCCTCTGAGCAGGACGACCAGACAGACAGCGAGAACACAGCAGGAAACATCATCACTGTAAGTCTTCACTTTTGAAACATGCCTGGTGTGTGGAATATACCACTGAATATACCATTGTCCGTGGGATTCCTTGCCATAAATTAAATTTTATCTAGAGAACTGGGGATAGTTAATCGTAAAATTACAGATGTTCAAATTCTTTTATGTGGTAATATTTTAGCAAAACAGCAATTCCTACAAAAAAAGCACACTGCCAACCATACAGAATCGCCTTATCTTTTGTTTTTTAACGTGTCCTCTTAATGTCACCAGTTATAATAATGTCTCAGTGGTTATATAGGAGTGCATGACCATCTTTGTGCTGACCCGAGGTTATAACTGGTTGGAAAAAAAAGAAAGAAAATGCCTCGCAGATTAGCAAAAAGCAGTTTTATTACCATAATAACAGCATTTCAAGGTTGGATTGGTTGCGGTAGCATCAGTGAGATTTGGAGAAGGCATCTTTGTGTGTTCTGTACTGAAGACAATCACTGGAACAGATGCACAAGATCCCGTGTTCCTGTATGTAATTTTCCTGGAAACCGGGACCAGGATTTGGCAAGAATTCCCAGGAAATACTGGGATCCAAACTCTTGGAAGTCAACCCTACTGTAGATGTTCATAATAGGGCTTTTGTGTATTCTATGTGCATTTCCAAATCCAAACTAAGTAGTGCTCCTGGAGGCCCTACATGAAATTGAAGGGGTAGCTTTGATACTAGCAAGTAAATCTGAGTTTAAAGAATCCAATTAGCCTTTTCAGATAAATGTGTTTGTACTATTAAAAGTTCACAAGGCCAGATATTTATATGTTCAGAGTGATTGTTTATGTTGTCATTGAGACTGTTGAATTTGAATTTAAAGCAGTAGTGCGACATTTTGGGAAATCTTCTCATCTAACACTCGGCAAGAAATCGAAAAAGATTTGTGTCAATATAATCAAACACAACTTCAGCTGCACTGAACAACGTTCAGGGCAGTGAGCTGTCACTCGAAAACTAGTCAATGGGGATGCACCCCTGGGGGAAAAAAACCTACTTGTGCAGAGGGTTTGTGTCAGAACTGCAAACAAAAAGTCAGGCAGCGCAAACGAGAGAGCTGGCAGCGTAACCGCAAAGAGACAGTGAGGACAAAAGTCTCATCAGTGAGAGAGAAGCAGAGGGAGCTGTAAACAAAAGGACAAAAGTAAAAGACCAATAGTTTACACCATTACACAAATAATGTTTTAAGTTTTGCTTCAGTGAGTTTTATTCTGTGAAGTTCTTACTTTTGTTGATATTTAAGAAGTTTTGTTTGATTATATTGACACAAATCTGATTCCATAAATAAACGTATTACCCAAAATGTCAAAACTAGTCCTTTTTAAATGTGTTGTGCGAGTATGGTACTACAATGATTGCTCACTTCCATCTTTTTTTTTTCGGTTTCCCCTCATTCAGGATGATCCAGGAGCTGACAAAGAGAACTCCATGCTTCCTCCCAGCGGCGTCGTTCCCTCCGCAAAGGTCAGCGAGGACAACGTGATCGACAACCCGTACCTCCGGCCGGTCAAGAAACCCAAAGTGAGGAGGAAGAAATGAGTCGGCACCCACCTGAACCAAACGGACTCCTATTTGCCACAGTGGCTGGTGCTTTCAGCAGTCCGGTCAGTGATTCCCTCACAGAGAGGAGTGGCCCAGTGTTGAAGCCTGCTGTGTGAGGCGCTTTTCCTCAATGGTGGGACCAGTACTGCTGGTGGCTTTTTGTGTACTGACTTCTATTGAAGATAACTTGTATGTTGTTGTGTCATTTTTCCAGCAAGCACTCACTCTGTTAAAAAGTAGTTTAACGTCACTTTGTAAGCAGCATCATAGTGTATACAAACCATACAGGAATCCAGTCATTTTGTGAATAAAGAAATATGTTTCTTTTTTTTAACTCTGAGATATCCAGCTTTTGTTAACAGTTTCAGTCCAGTAAATTAAACTGTTAACCATTGTTTTGTTGACGGCAAAAGAAGAAAATAATATGAAGGCACCATCTTCTATCAGTGTCATGATTTTCATCCATCAGCTTTAGAGTTAATAGTACAAACTCAGGTAGGCCACTCTGCTCCTGTGCTTCAGGAACTCCTTTTCACTGTTAAGCTGAAGAAAAAAAACCAAGAGAGCATTAGATGTTGCTCTATATAACAAGACACATTGACTTTATCCCAGCAAATAGAATTCCTTTATGGGTTGAGAAAATGCTCCTACTTTGTAAGCTAAATAAACTATTTAAACCCCCCCCCTTAGATTAGCTGGAAAATGCATCGTCACAAAGCTGAAAACAGGGCTGTTTTTCTGAGCTCATGAAAAGTTAACTGTTTAGAGATGCGTGGTTCCTGTGAGAAAATCATACATTTTTTTTTAGCAGCAGCTGTGTGTAATTCTGTACAGTATTCAGGATGGGTCAGGAGCACCATACAACTCTCAAAACATGTTTTTTATCTGCACATCAACTCTTTAAATGAATAGTTTTCTTGCAGAGAGTTAGTTGAGAAAAGAGTTGAGGTCAAGTCTAGAGATCTAGAGAGACCACTCTTACATCTGGGGGCACTGCTAACCTGGCTCTGTCAAAAGGTAAAAAAAAAAAATGAATAAATTGTCAACCAGAAACTCTAAGCGAGCGTTGTGAACAACGTTGCGTTAAAACAACGAAGGGGCTGTCTTGGTTATTTCAGGTACTGGTGAGACATAACATCTGATCCAGGAAGCCCAGTTTGAGCAACACATCCATGAGTTTGAAGGTTTATCAGACGCCAAAACACTGCAGAGATTTATAATTCTCTGAAACAGGATTTTAAAACTCTGGAAAGTTTTCACAGTGACAATCATTTTATCTTTCACCACGACGATTGCTTGGAAGTCACTGCATTTTTACACTTCTGTTTTTGTATGGATTAAACAGATATCAATGTAAGTCTTCACTAGTGAAACTTGCCCAGTGTCTGATATAGTTGGTGTGTTCCTACTGGATTTCCTGTGATTTTAAAAGTATTACTTCCTGTGAATATAGTGTATTATATTGGTTACCTTTAAAATGACAGAGCCAGGCTAGCTGTTTCTCCCGTTTCCAGTCTTTATGCTAAGTCGTGCTTTATGCTACTCTAGCTTCATATTTAACGGACAGATATTACAGCGGTGTCGATCTCCTTATTTAAATCTTGGCAAGAAAGCAAATAAGCATATTTCCTAAAATGTTGAATATCCCTCCAAGAAAGCCAGGTTGAATCAGCAGAAAAACATTTTTGATACCAACATTAAGCTGCCTTCTCATCAAGTCATGGAACCAGCCTGAACTAAGTAATTTTATCTGCGGTTTTTCAGCATACACCTAGGAGTGAAAGTCTAGAAAATATACTCACTTTATAAATCTTGTATGCCTGGGTTTTAGCTTGAAACTGGATATGGGTTTGCATATATGAGCCGGCTGCTGCTTTCAGTTTGTGTTACATTTTGAAGTCAAAACCTTAAGGGCCAAATTCACAGAATGGGTCTTGCCCCACCCACCTTGACCCTGAGTGACTTCTTCTCCAGCTGAGGCAGTCTGGACCAGTCTGGGCTCCCAAAGCACATCGGCCATCTCACTTTCCTGTTTGTCACTGCATCGTGAGCGTACGTCCCAGGGCTGTATCACAAAATAAACATCTGTCAGCTCAGTTTGGCACTGTTATATTATGAGCTGTTTGTGTGTCTGAGTGTGTGTGTGTGTGTCTCACCCTGGGTTGTCCTCAGCTGTACGCAACACGCTTTCGAACCTCTGTGTGGTTGAGTTGAAAGGTGTTTTCTCAGGAGGGGGGACTCTGGACTGGCTTTGATCCTGCTGGTACTGCTGTGGGGAAGGGGTCGCTGTCTGGTGATAGATATTGTACAAAATTGAATTTACTTAAATGTGACATGTTAAAAGGGATATTACAGCAATTTAGTACTGCACTAACATAAAGTTGGGGGACAGATTAAAAAAAAAAAGGTCAAATCAAAGCAGTAGTGGCCGAGATGTCCTGATTTTTAGTCCCTAATATGCATCTTTCAACAGACCCTCCCCGTCTGGCAGTGGTGGAATGTAACTAAATACATTTACTCAAGTACAAGTACCTCAAATTTGTACTTGAGTATTGCCATTTTATGCATCTTGTACTATACTTGTACTCAGCTCCATCTCAGAGGCGAATATTGTACTTTTTTTGTACAGCTTTAGTTACTAGTTACTTTTCAGATTACAATTTTTCATACCCTTCCTGTCCAGTGAAAACCACGTATCTCCAAATTTGGTCATTTGGAATTTTTCTGATAAACTGAAGGATGAAGTCTTCCTTTAAGGGATGAGAAAATGCTCCTACTTCTTAAGCTAAATAAACAATAAAATAAAATAAAAACCTTGGATTAGCTGGAAATCGTCACAAAGCTGAAAACAGGGCTGTTTCTTCTGAGCTCATGAAGAATTGACCTTTTAGAGATATATGGTTACACAGGACAGTGACCCTACAAACGTGATGATCTTATAGAATATGATGCATTGCTGTAGATTAAACTACCCAACAGTATATAAAGGAGTTCAAATTAGCAGCTACAGCAGTAAAATGCAACATGCACATTAATGCAGCAGTAATATTAAAATCCAAAAACATCATATATAATAGTAAAACACTGACAGGGACCGGTTCTTTTACTTTTGATACTTTAAGTACATTTTGCTGATGATACTTTGATACATTTATTTAAGTAAGGTTTTGAATGCAGGACTTTTACTTGCAGTGGAGTATTTTCACAGTGTGGTATTAGCACTGTTACTTGAATAAAGGATTTGAATATTTCTTCTACCACTGCTGCCTGGAAAATGCCCACTTCTTCCAACCCTTACACCTCCAGTTTGTGCAGACTTTCTGTTAAAAAGTTTTAAGTTTTAAGTTTTAAAGTCTTGAACCCAAGCTGGGATAACCAAGCTTTGGAAAGCACCTTTCAGAGCCATACACAGGCTGAGTAGCACTCCTTGTGACAAATAAACTCAACTTCATGTGTTAAATAGGTGGAGGGCCCCTTTAAGCCAAACAACAGCTACTTACATGTAATTTAAATATAACCAAAATAGAGCAGGTAACTCGTGTGGTATATGTGTTTCATGTACCTTGCTACAGGGCGGAAAGCGAGCTGCAGTCCTCGCAGAGAGACCATATCCTCTCTTACTCCCCGGTGTCCTCTTTAAGTCATAAAGTATGGTGCCAAACTGTGAAGGAAATGGAAAGATTTAGGCCTTTTTGTCACATAATGGTTGAACTTATCATCACAAAGCAAACGACCAGCAAATTATGGTTTGAAACACATTGATTTCTGTATCAAAGATGACATGAGGGCAAATTATTCTGCAAAGACTCGGCACTAAACCTCCACGTAGCTAATTAGAGCAGATATTAAAGAGACGAACCTCGTGGTTGTCATAGCAGCCAGGGCCAACATGCGGCGCTTCCTGTCGTGACATTTGGTTTCCGAGCCGGTCTGGCGCATAATGGAGGGGAAAGAGTCTCCTCTCCTGAGAGCTGCCGAACACCACCCTCTGAACAGGAGCTGCTGACATTTTGGAAACAACTTGAGGGCAAGTAAGCGACGGAAACTGAGGGAAAAAGACAAGTTACGCTACCAGTTAGCTTCGTCTCGACCTGCCATGACGTCGCCGTGTTTTGACTTGCTGTAACGATGGCAACCGAGGAGGCTCATAAATTATGCAAAATGCTGTTTACACATTACGTGTGTCTTTGCGTTCAAAACGTTAAACAACACAATTAAAATCACAATTTATAGATATCTTTATTTTCAATTAAAGACACGTCGTGGCAATTGCACATCAATAAGTTTTGACAAAAGCAGAACTGAGGCACTGTCATTAAATTGGTTGATGAACCTGAAGCAAGGGGTAAACTTTAAGGGTAGGTTAAGCAGAGTCTTTTTTATATATATATAAATAAATTACTTGTCAATAAAACATCGGATTGAAGTGGTGGCACTTGTGTGGGATCTGTCTGCGAGGAGTGAGAGCAGAACTAAATCCAAGATTAAGTATTAGCATACTTTTGTAAGGCAATTCCAAAACAGCAGCATTTCAGAACACAGTCACAAACAGCAATCTACTCTTTATACACAGGCACTTCTTTCATAACCAGTAGTCTTTAAATTACAGTTGAATTGGAAAAAAGAACTGAGGTCTGAAACGGTCCTACAGCATCCAGCAACACATATATGTTGGCACAGAAGGCATTCTCTGGTAAGAGAAATTATTACAAATTATTTTAGGAAAACAAATATCCTCTGTGTATGGCCAACACTGGCACAAAAACATTTTTTAGCACATGCACTCAAAATCAACTCGTGTAAAGGTGCATCCATTTTGGCACTTGCAAATGTGGCGAGATGAAACCATTACCTTGCAAGGTAACGGTATGCCATAGACAGCTGTGGAAGGATTCAGGGAAGAAAACTACAGGAGAGAACATCAGAGGGAAGGAAAGAAAAACACCCAAACGTACAAAAGCTTCATGACAAGGAGGGACCCTCCTGGGACCACAATCTACTAGGAGGCACTGAAGGACTGAGGAGTGTGTGTGTGTGTGTGTGTGTGTGTGTGATTGTGAGTGCTTCACTCCGACTGAGGCACTGAAATCGATGGGCCTTTGGGGTCGTCGAATCGATCCATGGTGTTTAGCTGCATGATCATGTGCAGGCCGTACACGAAAATGAACAGCATAAGCAGTGAGGTCAGCAGCCCCATCCAAATCCCTGCAGTGAAGAAGCCTGCACAGTCACTGGCGTAGGAGAAATCTGTTCCATTGCCCAAACCGAAGCCCTGAATCTGTATTGTGAAATGATAAAACACTCAATTAACTGAAAGACTAAACAGACACCAGATTATTAAAAAAACACTTTCCATAAAAAAAGTACTTGAGGCACTGCTGCAGGAATACTGAGTGGCAGGACCATAGTTGTACCTGGAAGTCGATAAAATTGAGCCTCCACTGCGTGGTGTTTTGGTTGGTGTTGTTTGGCACTAGCAGAGTATCTCGGAAGCTGCTGACGGACTGGCAGTGGAAGGAGTACTCTGCGGGGGCGTAGATGTTGCGGCTCCCAATGAAAGATGCAGTTAGACCGCTAGACTGCAGCTGCACAGAGTCCAGGGTGAACCAGTCCCGCGCAGACACAGGAAAGAACCGTCGACTCATGGCAAAACTGGAGATCAACAGAAGAGTGTTGCTGAGTATCTTAAAGACAGCATGTCAGTGTAAAAGACTAGTATTCATATCTAGAATCATGACAAATGGTTACTATTGCTATTAATTAATCTATGGCTTAATATTCCGAACTCTGGCAACTTCTAGTGGTAGTAACTAAAGACTGAGACAGACAGCAATACATGACACACTTATACTGAAAACAAAAAAGTAGTGTAAAGGTGAATTATGCTGAAGAATGAGCTCTACAATGATGCAGCTGCTGAGACAGTGATTTAGCCGTGTTTGAGTGTTAAACTCTTAATAAATAATACCTAATGATGAGGCTTATTATTTAGACACAAATATTTAACATAATAGAGAAATACTAAAGATTTAAAGGTTAGCTTATCTTAGCATAAAGACTGGAAACGGCTAGCCTGGCTCTGTCCAAAGGTACCAAAATCCGCCTGCCAGCAACTCTAAAACTCACTAATTAACACGGTATATCTTGTATGTTTAATCTGTACAAAATACAAAGTGTAAAAACGACGGAGGGTTGTGTCCTGGACTATTTCTTGGTGACTTCCTGGAGTCTATGCTGTTTGCCTGCAGAAGTCACATTGCCTGGCCAAGAAACAAAGGTTTTACACACACTGTTGTTGTACAGCTTTAGAAAAGATTTTGTTACCTTCAGACAGAGATAGGATAACGGTTTTCCAGTCTTTGTGCTAGGCTAAGCTAACCAGCTGCTGGCTGTAGCAACATATTTAATTTAATAAAGACAGATTTAAGAGAGGTAGGATCTTTTTATCTTAACTCCTGATGATAAAGAGAATAAGCAAATTTCCCAAAATGTCTTAACTATTCCTTTAAATAGGAATGTATTGCCTTACCTTAGTGTAAAGCCTGATGTATAATTGAGGACGAGCCTAAAATGAGAAAAGAAGAATACATTTAAAATGATAAAATTTCCTTTAAATAACACAAAAATGACGTAAGAAACGCTAACATGCTGGCCAGCTCACACTGAGTTGCTGCCGTTACACAGGGATCCTGTCAAGGAAGGTGTTTGTGCAGCAAGGTCGATCCACTCTGAAGTGCTTGAGAGGCTGACATTGAGATTCTGAGCCCAAAGCATTATGCAAGGGCCACCGGACACATTGAACATGATGGGCGCTTTGACATCGGGTACAACAGCTTGGAGCAAGGACCGCCCCGCAGGCTGGTTAGACAGAGATGTCTCTGAAATCACCTGGAGAGACAAGTAATAATTAAAATTATAACGCTTTATGTCTTCATATGACATGTGTGTTTGACTTTGTACTGTATATAATGTGGGGTAAGGATAGAAATCATTTAAAAAAAGTATAATTTTGGTATATGATGTGGCAACTTGTGTGTGTGCTAGTTAGAGTATCTTACTCGTGATGGCTGGAGTCCTGTGTATATTGCAGTGTATGGGACATTTTGGGCTTTCATAATACTCAGAACTTTCCCAATAATCTCATCTGTTGAAAGCAAAATACATGAGTTACACACTGCACATGCTAAAAATTGGTACATGATTACAACTATACAGTGACCAAATGAAATTCCTTAATAGTTAAAACTCACCATTGTCGCGTAGGACTTCCTTGCAAGACTTGTGCACGCTATAAAACAGTCAAAATGTTAATTTTCACCCAGTTAAAATTGAATTATACTTCCATTGACTCATATGCTGCAGAACACAAGTCTTACTCAGTGCAATATGGAAGATTGATGAGCAGTAGATTGCTGACAGAAGTGTTAATGCTGAGATGTGACAGAGTGTCTGCGTCTACAAGCAGAGGCGAGACACCAAGCTTCTCCTGCAGCAGAGCCGGGATGGCAGAGGAGCCCGACCACTCTGAAGCAGGAAGCGTCACTGACGAGGAAGAGGACTGCAGTGCAGCCTGAAGAGGAGCGGGGGGAAAGAATTAGCAGTGTTATTAGCCTGACAAAATCATCTTCATTTAGGACTAATGTACAAGTTATAAAAACCTACCTCAAGGTTTTGAAAGGCACTATCCTGCTTGTTTCCAAACACTCCACCAAAGACTGTGAAGTCATCTTTGCTTAGCTGAATACAAATAAGGACAATAAAATATCACAACTTCATGAGCAGAGAAATGGAAAAATATTTGTATCTTAATACAACGAAAACTGCAGTACAACTACAACATCAATCCATCCCATTAATCAGTCACAACAATGACCATCCACCACAGAGAACAGATCCTAAGGATGTGTTAGAGGGGAACTGTCAAAGGGGAAGTAATGCCAAAGCTCATTGTCACACCAGAATGAGAAGACTGTGTCACATGGGACTGCAGTGCAACTACACGTGACTCTTTACTATCCTGTTTTACACAACTTACATATCCAAGGACTAGCTTTCTTTCTGATAGCTGAACAGTGAAATCGATATAAATCTCAGGGACTGACCTTGTCCTGCAGAAACAGCAGCACAGTGTGGGGGCCAGAGCCAAAGGCAGAGGTGAGGTAGGCAGTCAACTGGTCATTGGACGTGATGTGACCAGCTGCAGGTGAGGCCAGTGGTGGTAAGCTAACACACGCAGGAAAGAAAGACAAATTGTGACATTTAATACAATTGTTCTCAATTGCTTTAAACACATTTTTTGTGTTGCAGTTGTCAGAACATCACATCAGTTTATACTGTGCAGCAAAGCACTTCATTTGTCCTGCAAAAAGGCTGGCACTCAATCAAGACAGTCAGACATTAAGGGAATTGTGTCAATGTAACATAACACTGAAACTGTGTTTTTGTATTTCATTTCTCATTCACACTTGAATCACATTTAGAATAACAGTTTTATAAATATTATATATATATATTTTTTAAAAAGCTGTCATAACATTGGACAGTAAAGGCAAATTACTCTATACAACAAATTCATGTCACTTGCTCCTGTCTGGCCACAGCTTTTCAGCTATTTCATGTCCTACATTTGTCCTTACAACACACAAAAATCTTTTTCATAGTGAAACCCTCAACTGGTTGTGATGTCCCCACAGGCTCTGTCTGCCCTCTGTCTCATCCTCTGACCAAACCACCTCAGAGTAGTACAGTTTCACATTTTCCCTCTGTATGAGTAGGACTGTTGTCCCTGTCGGATGTCTGTCTGCTACATATTAAGGAACTGTGCTAACTCTGTAAACCCCCCCTGTGTTTGAGTAACGATAATACTTTAGTTTACAGCTGCAACTCAACTCTATTCATGACAACTTATGTAACATTATGTTTGGCAAAAGCATGACATTAGTATTGCTGAGTAATGCAGGTCATTAGAAAAGCAGTGAATTCCATTTTGATCATCACTGGATCATTTCAATTCTGTATGGAAGCAACAAGAAGTGCATTAATTGTGAGAAATTAGCTATGGATTTCAGTGTTCGACGATTGTACCAAATCTGAGAAAATCTGTAAGCTGTCTGAGTCCAAACAAACGTCACACATTTTGCTTTTAGACTTGTGAATTTTGCCTAAATCGACCAGAAAGTCGTATCTGGATAAAAGTAGAAACAAAGTGAGCTAGCTACAAGTGTTAGCATTAGCATGATAGGCAGCTGGCCAGAGCTGACCCTTAAAGTGAGTCATATAAATAAGAAAGAAAGAAAATATTACCCGTCACTGGACCATATTAGAACTGGCACTTGGGCAGTGGAGCTCCCTGTCGCAAAAAGGGCATAGAAAAAGGCAATAAAAGCCATAACACGCACTCGACTCGAGCATCTCGTTCCTGCCATTTTCGTTTTAGTTTTTCCGCAAAGGTTTGCTCACGTGACACAAACCAGCTGACAGTCATGTGCACTTCTGAGCTAAAGAAAGGACTTCCTGCTTCTTTCATTCTGCCTGCCCTGCCCACAGCTACCTTTGCGACGCCACGACAGGCTGCAGATTTGCCGTTTTTGCTCGGGTCGCATCAAAAACTGAAGAATAGTTTAATTCCCCTCCAGCCTGGACACAGCTAGCTCACATTAGCTGTCAGGACCGCCCCGTCCGTGCCGCTGCTGTAATGCTAATGCTAGTTGGGTTATACTTCAATTTAGTGCTTAGCAGAACATTTGATGCTGTAACAATAAACTGTCATAATACTGAATGTGCCATAAACAGACATGTGATGCGTTTATTGCAGCTGAACTCTGCGCTTTGTCAGTGAATGACAGGTACACCTGGCAACTGTCCATGGTGCTGATACTCTTAAATTTGGGCATTTCACTACTCGTGTTATCATGTGTCATCATCCATATGTGACACTTTTATAAACACTGTAAAACGTGAATAAAAAGAAGCAAAAGATACAAGTTTTTAAGTTTTTGTATTGAGAAGGCCTGCGTGCGGTCAGTGAAAGCAACTCCCATCCACACAGCTGTGGTGGCGGAGGGATACCACTGCCTGCATTCATGCAACGCTGCGACTACAACTGGAAAGGAAGGATAGAAAAGAAAATAGAGACCGCACAGACTTGGGCAAAATGTATTTATAATGGCAAAAAAAAGTTAAACTCCAAGCCAAACTCTAAAAGGAAACTCAGCATGTGTGTAACCGCTCGTTAAAGCCAGCTCAGAGCGGGGGTTTCCTATTACAGGCAGCTTTTCAGTTTGTCCATTGTGTGGCTACATGGGAAGAGAGAAGGAGGATGCGCACTATTTGCCGACGCGCACTCCCACTGTTCTAGAGTGCTCCACGATCAGGGCCATCTTTGGTCGTCCTCGCCGGTGACTGTGTGGACAGTATATTCCATTGGTCATTAATGCCTTATGATTAATAAATAACATTTAACTTTGAACGAGCCGCTGTAAAGCACTTGGGCAGAGAAAGGGAGCCAGATCCCCGGTTTTGTGGACTCACTGGCATTCTTTCCTTCAATACCCTTCATTTCTCAAGGCAAAAAGAGGGCGAGACGGGAGAGGCGGTGATACAACATGGATGAGGAATATGATGTGATCGTTTTGGGCACCGGACTCACAGTAAGTGGTCAAGCTTCATTTGCTTTGCGCAGACACGAAAACGATTAATCGTGCGAACTTCCATATGATTATTTTAGCCGGACTACAGGCCCGATATCCTCCATCTCCCCGAGCCCAGGAGTGAGAGCCTCCTGCATCCCTGTGTGCTTGTTGTGACATTAGATAATTGTGATAAGAGATTTAGAAATGTCGCTGAATGTAGGCTACCAGCCGACCTGCTTGTGCATGAAGCAAACAATGCTCCAGGAGTTCTTTCTTTTTTTGTTCTCACAGCCGGTTCAGTGTAGTGTTACACCCAGTAGCATCTTTTAGGCGTAACCCCACAGTTTGTCATGGTCCTCTTTGCATAGACAGGCCTCCATCCTGAGGTTGGCGCAGGCCTGAGCACGGGTTTATTAAATGACTGAGCCTTTCACTGCTGCTACTCTCGCCGCAATTCCTTTCACTTATCACACCCAGTGCGGCAGAAATACGCCTGATACATTTGATGTGATGTTAATCTGGGTTTTCGCGTGCGTAAAAGTCGACATTTTGGTAGTTTTATAAAAGGTATCAAATATCCTTTTGTCAGTGCATAGCCATAATTGTATTTTATGATGTGATGATAATGTCATTCTGATATTGTTCATAAGAATACACATTATTAAATATATATTATTATGTTTATTATTATTATTATTATATTACAGTAGATACATGGGTCTAGTCGCGCATGCGCACACCATGCCTTCTGTCCTCCCTGCAGCCTTCTGTCAAAACCTCTCAACTTCCCTTTATGTCTTCTATTAAATCTCTCTCTTTCCTTATGAGAGACCTGCTCCCTAAATCACTTTTATTTGATGTCTGTTCATTTTCAAATTGATGTTGATGTTATTAATGTTGCTGTATTAAATCTTGTTTTATGCAGGAATGCATTCTGTCCGGGATCATGTCTGTGAATGGGAAAAAGGTTCTGCACATGGACAGGAACCCCTACTATGGCGGCGAGAGCTCTTCCATCACCCCTCTGGAGGAGGTAAAGGGCTCCTGGGATCTATAAAAAACAATCAATATATTTTATATCCCTCAGTACGTCTCATTTTACTTCCAGAGCCATTGTGCATCAGCTGCTGTTTTTATTGTCCTCATTTGCTCACCGCCTTATCCTCCTTAATGCTTCAGATTCTGTCAGCTTCTTAGATTTCAGCCTCACAGGATGTAGTTTATATTTCTCTTTACTGCCTTTTTCCACAGCTGTACAAGCGCTTCAATCTTCCAGATAGCCCGCCCGAGTCGATGGGCAGAGGAAGGGACTGGAATGTTGACCTCATCCCCAAGTTCCTCATGGCCAACGGTCAGTCCCACATCACTGATTTTGTACATAAAGGAGTTAACATATCACCATAAAACTCTCTGGCATCACTCATCATATACTGAGGAGATAGACGAACAATTAGTGCATATTTAGTATTACTGATAAGGCCCAGGAATAAGGAATTAACTAATCAGACTACTTAGAGGTGAAGTGGCAAAAATATTTCCTTGCTGAAGGTTGATGACAGATAATAAGATGTAACATGTTTGTCTGTGTGCCTGCAGGTCAGCTTGTGAAGATGCTGCTATACACAGAAGTGACACGATACCTGGACTTTAAAGTAGTGGAGGGAAGCTTTGTCTACAAAGGAGGGAAGATCTACAAGGTGCCGTCGACCGAGACCGAGGCGCTAGCTTCAAGTAAGCCGCTCGAATATGTCTCATTGCAGTTAATGAGCAAAGAGTATTTAAATCACATTTAAGTAATCATCAATTGTGTGGATTTCCAGATCTGATGGGAATGTTTGAGAAGCGAAGGTTTCGGAAGTTCTTAGTCTTTGTGGCCAACTTCGATGAGAATGACCCCAAGACCTTCGAGGGCGTGGACCCCAAAACTACAACGATGAGGGATGTTTACAAGAAGTTTGACCTCGGCCAGGATGTCATTGACTTCACTGGCCACGCCCTGGCCCTCTACAGGACAGATGAGTAAGAACCAACAGCATAGTGTCAAACATATAAACCTATTGTCACATCTTTGATAGCTTCATTTTGCTTAATTTCACAGCTGCATTTATAATTTTAACATGTAATTACTAAAGATTATATACTCTAATGAACGTTTCGATGTACTAACTGACTGCCTGAGGTATCACATTATTTCTATGTATTCCTATTTATGATCTTTCTTTGTTTTTTCTCTTCTCCCTCAGCTATCTTGATGTTCCCTGTTTGGAGACGGTCAATCGTATCAAGCTGTACAGTGAATCGCTGGCACGGTATGGGAAGAGCCCCTACCTCTACCCCCTGTACGGTCTGGGAGAGCTGCCCCAGGGATTCGCCAGGTTCATTTATCATACATTTATATCTACAGTGCTATATTACTTGATAGATTACAGCTTGTCTTTAATAATAAATACAGAAGTACAAACCCGCTCCATGATTTAACATTTCTTCTTCTCTTGTCATTTTAGACTGAGTGCGATCTATGGAGGGACCTACATGCTGAACAAACCAGTGGATGAGATAGTGATGGAAGGTGGCCATGTGATTGGAGTGAAGTCTGAGGGCGAGGTATATGCCATGCTGATTTATTGTCCATGATTACGCAAATTTAACAATGTCATTTAGTGTATTCACCCAGATATACTCACCCAGAGGGGATAGGAAAGTAAGTCCTGCTAAAATGCTGCTTTGCTGTCTCATTCCTGCTGCAGGTGGCTCGTTGTAAGCAGCTCATCTGCGACCCCAGCTACATCCCGGACCGCGTCCGCAAGGCGGGTCAGGTGATCCGTGTGATCTGCGTCCTCAGCCACCCCATCAAAAACACTAATGACGCCAACTCCTGCCAGATCATCATTCCTCAGAATCAGGTTAACCGCAACTCAGGTAAGGATCATTGTCACTGTTTAACAAATCAGCGAAATGGTCGATGCGCACGTTGATAGAGTTTAGTTCTTAGAAATTGGAGCAAAAACATCAATAACAAAGGCTTTTCTGTTAAATGTAATTGATTTAATTTGAAGCCCTGGAGATATCAAGGAGCACTCTTATCAAGTAAGTCAAATCAAGTAATGCATATTTCTATATTTTACCCTTTCAGAGAAATGAGCCAAATTTAGTCCCCCCACAGCTTTTAGCTATTTGCAAAATAGTTCATTTTCCCCCTAAGCACTAAAAAACATCAGAGTCTATGTTAAATATTGACATACTAGCATTTTTCTTAACCCTTAAAGCGGCTGTTATCGATGTTCCTATATTAAGATTGGATCACATGACTACTTGTATGTGAAAGGGTTCACTTATAATAACAAACCCACCCGACGGCAGTTCCCTGCAGCTCTATAGAGTGTTTTATCATCTTTCACTTCATTGTTTTGGTTTTCTGACCCACAACTTTACTGTTCTGGTTCACTTTCACAGCTCCAAAAACCCGCCGTATGCTTCCTGCCCAGCACTAAATGACAGATACAGTTAGCGACTAGCTGGTGAACAAAGTGGAACATTTAACAGCTAAAGTGCCAGATATTTACCTCAGGAGTTGGTAGAGACAAAGACAGAGCTAAAAGGAGAGTGAATATTGCACTCACATTCATCAGGTGGTCAGAAACACGACTCCAAATAAATGCCAATGTTGCTTCCTATCTGCTGGGTGTGTAAATAAGCAACTGTTTGCTAACATATTAACTTTTTAAGGGGATAATATGTTAGTGTTGTCTAAACAGCTTGTTTCCACTGCCCCCAAGTGGCCAAAAAAAAAATCAGTGAATGCAAGTTTCAGGTAACTGATTTGACTTCTCCTCCTCTCAACCCTTTTGTTAATTCTCCAGACATCTACGTGTGCATGATCTCCTATGCTCACAATGTGGCAGCCCAGGGGAAGTACATTGCCATCGTCAGCACCACAGTGGAAACCAGCGAGCCCGAGGCTGAGATAGAGCCGGCCCTGGAGCTGCTGGAGCCCATCGACCAAAAGTCAGCATTTATGCATTTATGGTTTAACAAACAAGCAGGCCATAAAACACATGCTGATAACATGATTTAAAAATATTTAAGAAGCCTTGGGATTGGTAACCGGGTTAAGTTAATGGTTATTGTTTTTTTTACAGGTTTGTGGCTATTAGTGACCTTTATGAGCCCACAGATGATGGAACTGAGAGCCAGGTAACACCATTTTTTCCCAACAACATTGCAACTATAAAAAGCTACTTCCTGAGGAAAAAACAAATTTATATGATGCTCATAGCCAGTATGGATGGATTGCCATGAAATGTTGTACAGACATTCATGTTCCCCAGAGGATGAAGCCTAATGACTTTGGTGTTCTCCTGACTTTTCCTCTAGCGACACCATGAGGTTGACAAGTGTGGTTCAGAGTGAAATATCTTGACAATTATTGGATGTATTGGTGTGAAAATTGCTACAGAGATGCAAGGTCCCTAGAGGATAAATTGTAATTACTTTGGCAATCCTAGGACTTTTCTTCTAGCGCCACCAGCAGGTGAAATAGCTTGACATCTACTGGATAGATTGCCATGAAATTTCTTAGACATTAATAGTTCCCACACAATGAATCCTAATGACTTTGGTGATCTCCTGACTTTTTATCGTGCACCACCATGAGGTTGACAAGTTTTGAGTGAAATAGCTTGATAGCTCTACTGGATGGATTGCCATTGCTACAGATATTCAAGCTCCCTAAAGCATAAATTCTAATGACTTTGGTGATCCCCTGGCATTTCCTCTAGCACCATCATCTGGTCAAAATTTCAATTTCAATGACCAAATACCTCCAAACTTTAGCCTCAGCTTTATGTTTAGTGTTAATTGGCAAAGTTAGCATGCTAACAGGCTAAAGTAAGATGGTAAACATTACCTGTTAAACATCCGCAGGTTAGCATTGTCACTGTGAGCATGTCGGCATGCTGATGTTAGCATTTAGCTCAAGTACAGCCGCACAGAGCCGCTAGCGTGGCTGTAGATTCTCAGTCCTGTTATTTAATCTTTCCCAGGTCTTCGCCTCAAGGTCCTATGATGCCACCACTCACTTCGAGACCACTTGCAACGACATCAAGGACATCTACAAACGCATGACCGGGAGCGACTTTGACTTTGAGAACATGAAGCGCAAACAGAACGATGTGTTTGGGGAGGATGAGCAGTGAGCAGTAGAGGGGGCTTCCAGGAGAGGGCGGGGCCGGGAGAGGGGGCGGGGCGAAAAGGGGCGAAAGAGCCGGCAGAGCCTGCGGTAAGAGGGCCGGGGCTGCCTGAGCAGTGCTTTAAATACAAATGGGTAGGGGGGGTGAATGAAGGGTGCTTCTGGGCTCTGCCCTCAGCCGTTTGCCTCCTTTTCCTTACGTCCCTCTCTCTCTTGACACGCGTTCAAACACACAAATGCTCACAAACACACACATACACACTGTTCAAATACTCACACTCCTCTCTGTCACCGAAAAGCAGGGTTGATATGGTCTTTCATTCCATTGTAGAATTTACAGTATACTCATGTCTTAACTATTATCATTAGAGGTGAATTTATTACTTGTTGTTGGCGATTTTCAAAGCATTTCATTCTTTCTGTAACGTCTTTCTCCTCATATCAGAGGCTGGGTGGATGGAAGATTGATGGTATTGAGACGTGTGAACTGCGAGCTCTGACATGAGAGACCTGTAATGGCTTAGTGTAGAATCCTCTGGAAGGGTCACCTCCAGTTGACATGCATGCATCTTTTACACACAGTAGTATTGTACATAGACTCAAATGACACTGCGGTATGAAGGCTGGACCATTCCACGCATCGCTCCTGTCAACCCTGCTTTCACTTTTCTCTTACTTGGTCTTTTACCTGTTGTTACTTCAAAAGACGTCGCTCCTTTTGGCAAAATCTGTTGGTCAGGCAAAAAAAAAATGTGATGAAAAATTACATATAAATGGGCTGTTCTGTCAACTGATAGTGCTCACTTTGCAATGCTGTTGTGTTCCCTGTGCTAGCAGGCAAGCTAACCAGTGGCTATTAACTGTCCCCCCCCCCCCAAAAAAAACCTGTTCCTTTGTTTTTCTCTGTTGTGTGATGTCAATTTTGAATTTGAATAGTTTACTTTCTAACATTTTAAATTATTGAAGAGTTTTATTTCTATATATTTGGTGCACATTTCACTGGCTGAAGTTATGAAGTTTACAGATCTGAGGTTGAAACTGTGGTCTTCAAGTTGAACATTAAAAAAAGGGAATGTCAGGAGCAAAAGAGGCATGGAGAGGATTTTTCTAGTGTTAGGTGAGACTTTCGATGAAGTATTCTGGAAGATTTGGAATGAGTGATGAAAACAAGCGGATTATGGCAAATTATACTTGTTGAGATGCGAGGAAGTGTGCCACGGGGGAAAAGAATGTATGTGGGGAATGTTTTGGATTTGACGTCTGGAAAGTTTCACTTTTGAGTGAAGACTGAAATTTCGGCTCATAGTGAAAGCACCAGATTGTGTCTTGGTTGTTTCAACCCTTGTGTCTGTCATTTAGATAAGTCATTCCACTAGGGACTAAATCCTATGAAAAACTGTAGTTGTTAAATAGAGGGAAAAGCTGGATACTCCCATAACTTTAAAAGACTTTGTAGCATAGCAAAGGTATGAAGCCACAGTTACAGGTGCCGCCCCACGAGAATGAACCAAGATGCTTTTATTTGGTTGTAGCCTTAATTTGGGGTCTTATTCAAAAGTTTGGGCCCTTTCAAAAAATTGACTGCTTTGCTTTAACTAACCGTTAGTGGCAGGTCAGTCTTGTGCCAAAAATGGTGTTGCTGTTATTGGCAAAAGTTGCTGACAATGTTGAAGGTACAGTTTGTAGCGTGTGTCGCTCAGAGATCTGACTGAATACTGTAGAAGGGATATTGTTTCCTACCAAATCAGGGCTGTTATTGTACACCTGAGCCGAGGCAGTTGCTCATATATCTCTGCAGTGCACACTCACTCACGGCCAGATTGATCTGCGGCGTGGCTTGTTACACAACAACGACAAACAGACGAGACGCTCCGATCGTTTTCTTTTAAAAGCACTGAAGCGGTTCCATTTCACTCTATCCACCACGACAAATCCCTTAACAACTCCAAACAAAGTTACGGCGTGTTTCGGGTGTTGACGTGTCTTATTGTTACTCTCTATTTATTTGAATTTCACTGACGTATATTGTGGAAAGGTTTATGTCAAATGCTGAATATGCTATGCTATTAGACTATGTTCTGATGATAAAATGGATTTTAAAAGTGATGCACACCGAAATGATTTGTTTTTGTTTTTTGCTGTGTCTGTGTGTGTATGTTATAATCACCTTATTCAGTGAACATTCCAGTGTCGCATCAGGATTTAATATGATTATTAGCATTCCTAAGAAACAGGTTTTGATGGAAGGATAACAGTCAGTCATGGAGCTGGAATTAAAATCTTGACAGCTGTGTACTCACAACACTTTTCACACTGTGCATCGTTCAACATTGTGTGTGGTCTTCATCCTGGAATCATGTTATCTGATAAAAACTGGAATACTGTTTACTCTTTGAACATAGATATATTTGAAGCCCTCCCTCCCCGCCCTCAGCATCAGATACTATCTGCTCTTTTTATTTATTTATTGAAAACAAAAGCCTCATGTGTGGTTGTACTGTTTTAATTTCCATCCAGTTCGGCCTTTGGAAACCACTATTGACAATATCCCTTGAAATTGACAAAAGAAATAGTTCAGGCTGAGTAGTAGAAAATTTAACTGTCCTTGTTTGATCACTAGTATGTGAACAATGCCTAATGTCTTGTGTAACAAATAAAATGAATTAAACTATGAATGAAATGATAGAAAAATAAAAAGCACATGGCAAACCTGGAAAGACCCGGATTTTGTTTTGTGTTATTTTTTGCAATTTTGCAATCACTACATCCAGGCGAGTAACCTGTTCTGGGAAGATTATCTATACATACATACAATAATATTTTATATACACTTGTACTAAAAAATACAACTTACAGAATGATACAGTTTTAATAATTACAGATGATTCTGAAGGAGAAGAATCTGGCGTTGCCTAATAATC
Source organism: Macquaria ambigua (assembly GCA_008360985.2). Lineage (NCBI taxonomy): Eukaryota > Metazoa > Chordata > Actinopteri > Centrarchiformes > Percichthyidae > Macquaria > Macquaria ambigua. The sequence goes on from VMKM01002375.1 coordinate 25,960, forward strand.
ATTCCATGGTGAAATATAAGAATAATCTGATAAACATGGCTGAAGTTGTGAACAGAGTTAGTGTGCAAGACATTTTGGAGCAAGCGCAAACTGCTGCAGCACAAATGGACATTTTGTGGTTGCCATGTGAACAGGAGAACATTGAGTCTCTCATAGATACAGAACCCAGAGCTTGAATCCAATTCAAATTCAGTGATGGAGAACAACACCACCGTTCAGTCGAACCGTACGTCCTCATCCCTCCTTTACATGCAGATTTCTCTTTCATTGTGGTCTGTAATCTGTCACCCCCTCTTTTCCTCTTTTGTAACCACACCTGTGTTTCACTGCTCTTTACAGAATATTAGACAGAGACTGTGGCAACATGTCATTTTAGCCTCACAGAGTCCCATTTCTTGCTCATGCTCATGCTTTGTCCAATAACCATGCCACGACAATTGCTGTGACCTGAGCTGTGCAGCTAGAGAGGCGACAAGGTGGAGCCGACTCAGCTAGAATTACACATGATCCACCACGTAGCTCTCGTATGGATGACCCAGCAGTCTCTCTATCTCTGCCTTGGGCACCACCCAACACTTGCCTGTGTGGCGTTTCCGCACCGTGTCTTTCAGCGTCTTGTCTTGCAAGGTGACCGGCATGTGCTCCGACCCCCACCTCAGGATCCCCCTGGCTAAAATTGCCTCCTTGTGAGCACCTCCATCCAGATAATCCTTCACCGCAGTTACACTCATGTCAGCATGCTGAAACTGGCCTGTAGACAGATAAAGGAGAAATTAAGTAAGTGCATTTACTCAAGTACTGTACTATAGTATAGTATAAAAGTATAGTATAAAAGTATAAAACAGAGGTACTTTACTACTTTATACGTCTGCCGACTACATTTCAGTGGAAAATATTGTTTTCTTTTACTTCACTACATTTATTTGAAGGCTGTAGTTACTAGTTACTTTCACTTTTTAAGATTTTAAAAGTAAAACCTATGATAAGCTTATAATATACAACACATTGTTTAAGATTAAACCAGTGGTTTCCAGCCTTTTTGTCTTGTGACCCCTCATATAAAAAGCTCTGTCTAGTCGGGGCCCATTGTCACATTTCACATAAGTTGTTCCACCAATGAGTGCTTTCTCCTCTAAACCTCTCACATCGTTTCATTTAAATTACAGTTTGAGGCCTGAAGAGGTAAAAGTATCCAATATTTCACAATAAAAGCAAAGATTAAAGAAAAGTCCAAAAAATGTGTACAAATTTGTACAGCATTTTTCTTTCCTACAACATCAATCATTTCATGACCCCTTATATTTATCTTGTGACCCTTTGAAGGGGGCCCAACCCTTAGATTGAGAACCACTTCAACCATATACAACAGTAAAATGCTACCACTGATGCATCAATATAAACAATCTAATAATGTCATATTATATTATACATTTTCTGCAGAATTCTTTTACTTTTGATACTTTAAGTACATTTGGCTGACAACAGTGTGGTGGTTTTACTTAAGTAGAACTTTGAATAAAGGACTTGTAACAGAGTATTTTACATTGTTGTATTGGTACTTGTATTTAAAGTTCCCCTCCACTCAAATATATGTTTTTCTTCTTGTTCCTACAGAGTTTGACACTAGAATTCATCTGCTGAAAGTGGAAAGTTTCTATGTGCTCAATGAAAATCACATTTTCAGGGGCAGGGCTATGAGTATGATTTGTCACATCACAAATAGTTTGGAAGCAGCCAATCCTGGTTCAATATTCAACTTGCAAAAGTGTGATGTGGAAACTTGAAGCCTCCAGCGCACACACATTCAGAATGGACTTCACAGTGAAGCAGGAAACACCTGTTGTCCTGCAGTTCAACTTATATTTATAGATTCTGGATTTCTAATGAAGGAGGAGGAGTAGATGTCATTTCAAAGATTTTAACAAGATAATTGAACTTTTTTGTGAAATCAGATACTAATTATTACTCAAAGTAGAGCAATTTACATACATGTTAAAACATGTCTGGAGGGGCTCTTTAAGTAAAGGATGTGAGTACTTCTTCCACCACTGAAGTACAGTGAGCAGTATCAGTGAGAGCTGACAGTGAAGGGCTGATGTGTACATACCCAGTAGGCCTTGGGTTGAAGCAGACAACCCCCGTCCATCTGTGATGTAAAAACCCAGGTGGGCCATCTGTAGGTAGCTGGGGTGTTTATAGTGGTGGAACTGGACCAGGAACCGCACCTCCTTGGCCAGCTCGATCCAGCAGCTCCGATGGTTGTCCACAGTAACCGTCACACCCTGCCTCGTCACCGAACCCTGCTGGTTGATGGGAAGGGTATCCTGCCCTTCCCCTTCCACCACTACAGCGTCCAACGAGAGGGTGATCATGATGTCACCAGAGCCGCCTGTGGCTGAGGAAATGGTGAGCTGGTCAAAGTAGGTCCTGGAGCGGTCTTCTACACCGTGCTTGGAGGGAGCCCCCATTAGGTGGCCATCGACAATGATCCCTTGAGGAGGAAGGGAACACGCGTTTAGCAATACACTTAAAAAGTCAACGCTAAACTGTGTAGTAACATTAGTTGATCTTAAAACATGTATATTTATACTCTTAATTGAAATGAGAGATATAATTTCCAAGCGTACCTCTCTCCGGGTCCTCTAACAGTCTGAGGACATCATTAGCCCTGCCGTCTACTGTGAAACACAGGTTCTGATGCAGCTTTGGCAGCTGGACCACAAAATGAGGATCTCCATCAACTATAAAAACAACATTAAGCATTATTACAACATGAGTACATCAAATATTTGGTGAATTAAAAACAAATAAATAAAAACAAGGTTCTTGAACTGATGAGGAGAAGACCCGGACGGTGCTCAATCTGGACGGAGGTTCTAAAAGCACAAGACATTCAACTAAAGGACAATCTTCCTCACTCCCAAGCACTGAAACCAATGACAGGACTGGACAGGAGTGTCTCTACAATATATGACATATTATTTAAGACATGCAGCTGTAAATAAGACCCACTTAAATACTTACCAAATGATCCTGTGTCTGCAGTATCATCCCCTAAAAATAAGTCAGAAAAACGTACTTGACATGAAACTTTTAAGGCCTGAAAAGCAGCTATAGTACAGAATTGCCTCTAAGGAGCATTTAAAACTTACAGCCATCATAGTTGTGATCGTAGTCGTAGTCATAAGTTGCATCATAGTCTGGGAAATGGAAACAAGCAACGAGAACCTAAATATTCAGCTGCTCACCAAGGAATTTAGATTTTACAGAGAACGATAAGAAGCATTAATAGCGATACTCACCTTTCACGAGGTCAATATCTATAAGAGATAGAACATAAGATAGATTTACATTCATGTAGCTGATTATCATGGTGTATCATAAATAAACAGCTGTCAGAGTGTCTAATCATGTTTGAGTTCATTTTTACCAGATAAGATGTAATTAATGTATCTGTCACTGCAATATAAAGAGAAAATTCAGTTTCACCTTTTCTCTGAATGAAAGTAGAGACATCTAGTGGAGAGATAAAGAACATTCAGTTAGGAATAAATATACAAAAGTCTGCACTCCTTAATATTCAGCTTGTAACTCCTCAGGGCACAGAGAGGCTATCATTGCAGATTAGACAGACAAAACAGAGTGTACAACCTACCCAGAAGCCCTGCTGCTTCCCACAGTCGCGGCCCATCTGTTACACCAGGCATGGGAGCAAAGGTGGCCGACACAAAGGTGGCCACGCTCAGGTCTGTTTCAGAGTTTGTGTTGTTCTCCTCCACGGTCGGAGCCGGTGCTGGGGTGGGAGAGGTGGGCAGCAGCTCGGGCAGAGCGGTGGTGATTTCGGACCGAGGAACATCTGGAGCAGATGTGGTGCTGTTTGCTGCCTCTGTGGAGGGCACAGTCACTTTGACAGGAGGGAGGGCCGTCCTCACTGTACTGGGCTGTGGGGTAAGGGGTCTCCCGGGCAGGGGTGCAGGGTCGGTTCTGACTGAGCTGAGTGGAGGTGTGGTGCTGGTGGTGAATGTTAACATTGTGGTGGTTGTTGAGGGAGTGGTTGTTTTCGAGGCGTTGGGCTGAGGGGTGGAGACTTTTCCAGGTGCAGGGGGTGGCGCTGTTTTTAGAGCATTAAGCAGAGGGGTGGGTATCTTACCAGCAGGAGGAGGAGAGGCGGTTTTGGATTCATTTTGGGAAGGAGTGGGCTTTCTGCCAGAGAATGGTGCTGGGGCGGTTTTGACAGAGCTGGGACTTGAGGTTGTTGTGGTTTTCTTGGACAGAGAAACCACTGTTTTTACTGTGGAAGTTGGCAATGAGATTTTTTTTGTTTGTGGGGTATTTGGAGGTGGCTGAGGAGGATCTGGTTTTGTTTTGATAGGTCTGGGGTTAGACGGTGAGCTGGGTTTCTTTGCAGCATCAGCAGCTGATATTTTGGTGGTAGCAGTAGTCGTTGCTGTCGTGGTTATAGTGGCTGCGGTGGTGGGTTTTGCAGTGGTTGGAGTTTGAGCTGCTTCATCTGCATCTGGCTTAACTACAACTAAAGAAGTGACTGGTGTTACAAAGTTATATTTGAGGGATAGGTTGGTGGCCTTGTCTGCCAGCAACCTTTGAGTTGCAGGCTCAGTAGTCTTCAGTTTGGCCAGTAGCAGCTCTTTGATAGTGAAATACGCCCAGAGACGGTGCACAAAGCTGGAGATTCCTTCTAAGCCTGCTGAACAGTTTAGTGAATCTGCACTCCCATTCCCCTTTGCCTGGGAAAGCAACACATCGTTCTCCAACTTGACACGTTGCTTTGAATCAGTGGCGGACATTGACACCTTCAAATCCTTGACCCCTGGTTTGACCTTCCCAGCCACCACCAACTCGGAGCCTTGGAAGTAGTTTGGGAACATGGAGCGGGTGATGTCGAACGCCTGATCATCCAGGTACGACAGCTGGATGTCTGATAGCAAAGGGCTGGCTACTTCATCATAGAAGCCCTTCAGCTGCAAAGCCGCGTCTGCATCCTCATACACCATCCTAGCTACGCCTCGGTTATCCAGAGCCAGGCGTTTCAGGAGGAGGAAGTCTGCATCATCTCCAAAGGCAAGTCCAAACAGAGAGGCGGAGCCCAACGCCTTCTTGGCATTGCTAAGGATGGTGTCACCAGTTGTTACTCCGATGGTTGCCTCCCCATCAGTAAGGAAAATTACCAGAGGGACACGACGGGATGAGAGGTGGTTGGAAGAGGCAGAGGATGAAGGGTTGACGAGCTGGGCAGCTGAAAGCAGAGCTGCATTGATATTGGTCCCTGATACAAAAGAGTGGAACAATGGGGACAATCAGTGTTGAAAGAAGAGAACAAAAAAAAATAAGGAAGTTTAAAAAAGGCTACAATGATCAACTTTGACTGCAATGCCACAGCTCAAACAATATCACATTTCAACTCACATCCTTCTGCAATAATCCTCTTCACAAAGTCTTTGGCGTCTCGTACATTCTGCCGAGTTGCCCGCACTGTCCGTCCTTTCTTCCAAGTGTGAACCTTGTCTGAGAAGGTGATGATGTTGAAGTGGTCTCCCTCTCTAAGGTCCCCGAGAATGGTGGTCATGGCCTGCTTGGTCTACTGACAGAAATGATTAGAATTATTGACAGAAATTCCACATTATCTTTGCAGAATATTGTTGTATTTTAGCAAGTTTTCTCATCTTAGAACTGTAGCTCAAGCCTTAGGGAGTCCATGATGTTTGTCCACTTTACCTGTTTTATCTTAGTGCCTATCATTGAGCCACTGACATCTATGACAAATATAACATCCTTAGGAACCACAGGAAGCCCTCTGGGTGCAAAATAATGCACAAAGTAGCCATCATACACCTGAGAGAGGGGGGAGAAGATAACCTTTACTGGTACCAAAAACACCTTTTAGTATTGTGACAAACATGCACACTCGTGTATTTGACAAGCCAGAAATGAAAATATACTCCTGACCTGGACTTCACCCATGAGGTCTCTGAGGTCCACATCATACTGAATGATGAAGTCTGCATCAAGACCTTTGGAGGAGATGCTGTTCTGCTGCTGTAGAGTGGGACTGTAGCGAACTCGAGCACAGCTGGTGCTCCGCTCAATGTGAGTGGAGGCAGGGGCATCTTCATCAGCTGTAGGAAAGTAGTACATGGTTAAATCCATGTAGTAGTTGTCAGAAATGGTTAAAGTAATGAGCTACAACATTTGAATAGTTTGACATTTTGGGAAATTCGCTTATTTGCTTTCTTGCCGAGATTTAGATGAAAAGAAACCACTCTTATGTCTGTATGGTACACATGAAGGTACAGTCAGCAGCCAGTTAGCTTAGCTTAGCATAAAGACTGGAAACAGGGGGAAACAGTTAGCCTGGCTTTGTCCAAAGGTAAGAAAATGTGCCTACCAGCACCTGTAAAGGACCTCTAATGTTATATCTTGGTTGTTTAATCCGTACAAAAACTAAAAATGTAAAAATGACAAGTTGTGGTTTAACGGGGGGATTATGTGCCGGGGCATTTCTTGGCTGGGAGCAGTGACTTCCTGGAGTTCCCTGGCAACCTCACGGTGACAACAGGACTTTGTCACCTGGACAGAGTCAGGCTAGCTGTTTCCCCATTTCGAGTCTTTATGCTAAGCTAAGCTAAGCTAAGCTAACCAGCTGCTGGCTGTAGCCTCATATTTACTGTACAGACATGAGAGTGGTATCAATCTTCTCATCTAACACTCATGAAAAAAGTGAATACTCTTATTTCCCAAAATGTCAATTGACCAATTGTGATTCATTCTATAGTCATTTATTTAACCAGGAAGTCTCTTGAGATTCCTGAAAGCTTTTACACTTACTGCTCTAAACACCTGATGGTGGGTACGAGGCAGTGTACCTGTACTTTACAACAGCGTAAGAGCATTCAAAGTTGATTTTCTTCTTTGAAAGTTGCTCATCGTAATTAACCATCTCAAATATATCTTGACTCCTACTACCTTGAGCAGTGTTGGAGAGCAGACGGCTTGTCTTGAGAGGAAAGACTTTGATGAAACTGATCCCTGTCCGCTCTGTTATACTGACATCTAACGTGAGGTTCTGCACAGGCTGTCCTGGCCTCAGACCCAAACTGAGCTCATAGCGGCCGAGTCGACGGGGCAACAGCTCCTCGTAGGACAGGGAGAAGAACATCCGAGCACCCGACGGCACGCTCACTGCCACGCGAAACTTCTCAATTTCCCTCTCTCTGGAACATGGCAGAGTAAAGGGGAAGAAAAACTCACAATATTGGATTGGATGTCCGTGTTAGAAAACATGCAGCGTGACATTGCAAATGAAACAGATTCTTTAGGGAATCACATTCAAACGTTTTATTTTGTGGAAATAGTTCCTGGGACTGACTTGGTAGCAACAAGTCCGGCTGTTTTTCCTTGCTTCTTAGCAGCATCGTAAATTTTCCTGGCAGCAGCTCTTTCCTTCACCTGGGCCACATACACCTTGCCGTTGGAGGTGCTGATGGGATAGAGAAAAAGAGGAAGAAATAGCTCTCTGTGTGATTCACAGTAGCCAGATTATATTTCAGAAACACGCCTGGCCTGCATAGAGTTGTTGACCATGATTTACTTTATTTTGCTCCTTGTATTTCCAGAGAGATCACAAAGCTGCTTCACAAACACGCATCGTGCTTGTTTACAAATGGAGTTCATGCCGTGTGAAGGGGAGGTGGGGGTCATAAACAGGGCAAGTGGAAAAGAGTAATTTCCCTCTAAAAACAGCATTAATGAAGAGAGATCTTGCAGGCCAATGATGCTCTGAGGGAATGCCGCTAGGTGCTACACCCAGCAAAATCCCAACCAAAACCACCGCTCAAAAGTGGGATCCAATTCACACAGTGCACTTCCTAGACTTCAGGTGACCACTGATGTCACATGACGAGGTGCTAAATTAAGGTCAAGTCATTTGAACAAATATATCCAAAGAGAAAAAACATCAAGGGCTAACTAAAATAAACCCACGAGCTTGAAGCGGGTCTTGTTTGAGAAACAGAGCAGAATGGCATGAGAGAGCAGAGTGGAAAAAGGAGGCGCTTGTATTTATATGTGTGGCTGGCTGAGGGTGGGGGGGGGGGTTCAGGAATGGCTGTACATCAGTGACCTACACACAGAACACAGAGTTCTTAGTTTCAGACACAGAAATGCCAGAGAACTAACGCAACACATTTGCCACAGCTTTTTTCCCTCTCTGGGTATTTGGCGATGTGCACACGGCCGTGCAGGTTCTGAGTGTGCGTGTGAAGATACGTAAGTGTGTGCGTCTGTGAAAGACAGACGTGAAAGAGGGACGTGAAGGTCAGAAAAAGCTGTACAAGTTCCAGGCTCACACGTACTTAAAAAAATCTAAGTCTACATCCACCTCCATGTAGGCACGCATACAGTATCCAGTAGGTGTAGGCGTGTGTGTGTATGTAGCGTATCTAAACTGGCAGGCTGCCTTAGTAAACTGTGCAGGGGAGAAAAAAGGGAGACTGGGCAAACTCCTGTCATTTTCTCTATTAACTTTCTGACTTCCATTTACAAAGCCTGGTATTCATCTGCCCTCAGGTTCCCCCTCCTCCTGACCTGCTTCCGCTCCCAAATCCAGCTCCAGGGTTGGTGTTTGGCCTGCGATGTTGACTTATTTGTTTTGTTTATATTTAGCTTTTTTTTTTTTGAAGGAGAGTGGTCAGCGACCCTCTTAGAAATCAAATTATGCATCTCCTCCGGACCGGATTTCTAGTACCTTACATAATTCCTCTGAAGTTTTATTTCTGGATTCTGCCCATCAACGAAAACATTACTTTTATTTATTTCAATTTCTCACCATATAGAAGGGAAATATTATTTCTTGCCTGCAGAAATAATATTTCCCTTCTATATGGTGAGAAATTGACTCAGTAGGTGTGGATACTGGAGCTGTAATTTTTTTAAAAATGTTATCATCCAAATTGCAATAAGTGAGACTATGGTTGGTTGCATTTCCTGACTTTCATAGTGATGTTGGAGATTAGGAGTAAAGGAAAGGAAGGACAGACACTCAAGTTCACTAATAAACAAATGCAGGAAGTGGTGATGTGGAAACGCTGTATACTGTAGGTAATAGAGGGGCAGTGTAAGATCATGTAGGACTGACTTACATGGTGAAGTTGGAGATGAAAGCCGAGGAGGGCAGGTCCACCTCAAAGGCAGCCTCCTTGGTGATGGGGAGCTGGTTCCATACTGAGCTCTGGACTGTGGTAACAGCATAGCGGGACACCACTGAACACCTCACATGGTAGTCTGTCACCTTCAGCAATCACAAATACATGTATAAAATCACTTAAGAGGTCGGATGGAGAAAGGACTGAAGTTGAGGATTCATAGGAGATTCTTATCACATCGGAGCACAGGACTGTTTTACTAGGAAGGGACACATTATTGTGACCCACTGAATGCAAGAAAGGCGGTCTTGATGGGCTGATTTTGCAGTTTTGCCACCTGGATTAAAGTTATTTAGATCCAGAAAGGACTGGAGTTATCCCAGCAGATCATAACTGGGGGTTCATGCAACATTTATACACTGATGTGACTATAACAGACAACCATGGATGCTTACTTAAACCCACTGTCCTTCCCTGATGTGTCTGCAAAAGAAATCATAAACTCCACACATAACTTTTTATTTTTTTCCCCTCCCATATCACAGTTCGCCCTGCATCGCTCTGACGAGTCACCGAAACAGCACAAAGCAGTTCCCTGCATGGTGTCTCTGTCCTCCTCTTGTTTACTCGGGTAACGGCGGCGCCTGCTGAGACCAATCTGGTCAGCTCAGGCCACATTACTGCAGGTCGAGGCGACAGGCAGGAGGAAGAGAGCCACATCAGCCCCCCCCCCTTCACCATTCAGCTGTGGTTTGTGCTATACTGAATTACTGTATGTTTTCAGGGGATTGCTTCACAGTTAACACAGAAGCAAACAGAGGGGAAACCACAGTGCAGCTACTGATGATACCCCGGGAGGTGTTGATGGTTGTTTCCCTGTCTGTGAAGCTGGTTCTGTAGTTGTATAATGGAGGGCGAGACCAGGACCAAAGTCCATAGGTATTATTTTTGTATCAGTAGCTCATTTCCTATTTCTGCTATCACATGCAAATGACATTCATAGATATAATAAATGTTAAACAGGAGTTAAGAAAGTATGAACCTCATAATTTGTGACATGAGGAGCTCAAATCTTACACCAACAATTAGATTAATATTTGGCATTTTATGCAACACATTTTATGGCAGTAACTTACCACTGGTTTTGTTGGTTTGCTTTGACGTTTTACTCTCTGGAAAAGAAACAAGGCAGCAAGTCAATCAAGTGCATGTTTGATAAGTGATTTTAAGATGGAGGCTAATGGCACATTGTTTTGATACGGCGCATGACACCATTTAATAGTACTAAAGTTTGTTCAAAAATGCCTCCTTTTTGAAGTAATCTCCACAATCTGCCTATGTGAGGGGCTGGGTCAAGATTTTGTGTCAAAATAGTCTGAATCAAAGCCATTCATGAATGTAGGGGAAGTGGAACTGGAAATAAATGCTTTCACTGTACACAGGGCCAGTGAGGGTTGCACGGTTCGGTCTCAAATGTTAATTTTGCGCACAAGTCATTGCTGTGTCAATACATTACCACATATCCTGGTCATTGCTGTGGATTTAACATAAACAAATAACTTTAAGAGTGGAAACCCTTTATAGGGGAAACATTTAAAAAAATCATATAATATATAGAAGAAATAGGACTATATGATGTGTTCTGTCCAAGTGAGCCACTGCTGCAGCTGCAAAAGCTCACTTTAGGAAACATGGACTTTGACATTTTCATGGTCACTAACAGCATTTTGCAGACCAATAGTTCTACCAAATATTTGCGATTGAGGTATGGTTAAGGAACACCCATAGTTTAAAATAAAGTTCTGTGTATTATTATTGTTACACTGTCCTCTTGCCTTGATTCAGCCTGGTTTAACAGACGGGTGTGTTTCAGATAGTAGCATGAATTGTAGCCTTTAATGACTTTTGACACAAAACTGGAAATAAAAGGTAAAAGGAAAATGTACCTGTAAAAGAATATTTGCTCCAAGGTTTGCTTCATAATCCCTTGATAATCCCTCTTGCACATAAAAAGTGAAGACAACTAGAATGCACTGAATTTTAAAGTTCATCATGTCCATAATAATTCAGGTTTTAGGTTCCAAGATGAAGTAAGTTGCCCAGTGGTCTCACGTTGTCAGTGGGAGTCGTAGGCTACAGCAGGACGCTGAGCACATACCTCACATTTTACACGTTGTTATTTTTAATTTTTTTTGCAAGGGGCAGTCTTTCCCCTCCCTCACCTCAGCTTAGTTTAAACGGCTCCACTGCAGTGATAATGACAACAACAAAAAAAAGTTCTGATAAGAGTTAAACATCCGTCAGGTGTTGTGAGAAAAAAAAAAGAGAGAAAAAGCGTGAAGTTCAGTCAGAAAGTTGCGTGAGTCCTGCTGGGTTTGGAGAAAATAGCAGCTCCCAGCATGTGTTCATGCATACTGCAAATTTCGCGGACTGCTGCCACCGAGGTGCATGAGAAATGAGGGATTATTAACCCCTGCTCGGCTATTTGGGGAAAACACCCCCACCCCTACCAAAACACCTCCTCCTCCTCTCTGTAGGAGTGCTCTTAAAAAATGCCTGACTTTTATTCCTGAAATTACTCCCAAGTTTTCATTTCCCTGGAGAGCTCTTTCACAAACACCCATTATTGGCTGAAAGGAACAGTACATTGGTGTGTTGGGGAATCCTTTTGTTTAATTAACCTTAAGCTTCTCTATGGGAGAGTTAACATAACAGCTGCCAAGCAAACACCAATATGCCTCTGACTTATAATGTGAATTTATTGTTTGCACAATCACATGTTGGAGGCTTTACTTTATTTACATTATTTCATTCAAACCTGCCTGAAGTTTGGCGTCTTATCTACATTACAAACATCACAGTCAGGTCCCCAAATCTACAACACAATGTTTAGTTTGTTTGGGTGCTGACCAAGGTGCCGATTCCTACCTCTATAATTAGATTATCAACATCACATTATGTTATCTGTACAACAGTTACATGTCCATGTAGGCCCAAGTTACAAATGACAACCTCCCTACAACGTTTTACGTGTTTTCCTCTCAGCCTCAATACACAGTGCGTTCTTTCTTTTTTTAAATCTAAATCATTTGTAAACAATGTGACACTTTTTAAAAATGTTGTCTAGTCAGATAAGACACAGGAACATTTCACATGGTGGAAACAGAATCTCCTGTACCAGCTACACCTTTTTTAGTCCATGTGCTTCTGTAGTGGTGCTTTCATGTAATGTACAGTCTGGCTAACGTACTCTTCTCCTGCCTCAAAGCTCCCCCTGTCTTCTGTGTTCACACAATCAACCTTTAACTGGAGTGCATCTCTAATATTTAGTGAAGCTACGTGTCCAGATTCACATGATTGTTGTCCTTTTTCTCACAAAACAGCATTTATATGTGGTCAGGAACCGTCAGCAGAGCATCCTCAGGGTTTCTGTTGATGTCGACATTCTGCAACGACAGAGACACAAATACTGAGAGTCCATTTTAAGCGAGACTTTCTGCATGTCCCAAATAATACTACATACTCATTCTAAGCAGGTTGTTTTGTATATAGTGTGTTCACACTGGAAAAGTGGCTAAATGAAGTACACTCACACCAGACACCATACAAAATATGGTCAATTTTTGAGTGTGCTGTTGATGGGCACTATTCTCCCACAATGCAATGAAAATAAGAAATGGAGAAGGTGCTCACAGCTGGAATAAAACATAAAATAAATTGTGGGTGGTGGTGAAACAGCTCCAGAAAGATTTTGGAAAATAAGTAATTAATCTTAAGAAAGACACTTCGCTTTCTACACATATTGCATATATAGTTATATGTGATTTTTTGTATACTAACGGCTAAAACAGTTTACTATGACAATTAGTATGTAGTACATACTGTACAGAATTACTACATAGTATGGATTTGGGACATAGAATATGTAACTTTTACTGAATAGCGACCACTCTGGCCACAAGTGGCAATTACAGGACAATAGGACATTGAATTCCCCTTTATGTGCTTTAAATACATCTTCATGGTAATCTGTGACATGCTAAAATGTGGTGTAAGAGTTGCACAAATACATAAGTGGCAAAAAGTCTGCATTTATTCACTGATGTCAGTTACACAGCTAACCTTAGCTATTTAGCTAACACTATCCACCATGAGATGCTGGTCATATCAGACCAAGTGAGGCTGTAGCAGCAAAAAGAGTTTGGAATTGAATTTGCTCTTTATTGCTTATGAATTCAACTTTTCATTAGAAGGAGGAAGATTGTGATTCTTCTTTTTCAAAAGTTACATAGTCTCACTTTAAAGCCTGAGAAGGTCATAAATTACTTTTATTTTTTGTTTCTAATCATAAGAAAATAAGAAAAAAAGGTCTGTTCAGCCATATACTTGCCCATTCCTCATTCATTTCATCAGTACATACAAATTACAAAACATTACTGCCTGCCATCAGACGTATGTAATGTACCACAGACCAACAGCTGGCAAAGATAAGTATCTATTATGACAAATGTGTGCTTGTGGAAACTCACCACTGGCCTCTCTCTGTGTGTGTTGACTGCTTCGATATTGAGGAAAAATGGCTCAACTTTACACCCTAGAATTGAGGAGAAAGCCAGACTGTCAGGGAGATATTTCCAGAGATTGAATATGTCATACACTCAAGCACTTACCACCCACCATAGGCTATTGGTGTGAGTTTGAGCACCGTGTGGAGGGGGCATCTTAGATAAGGCAGCTCATCTTCAGAGGGAGGAAAATAAAATTACTGAGAGTGTTTGTGGTACTGAAACAACGTCACATATTATTGTGTTTCAAGTAGAGAAGAAGCCAGTCCGTGCAGTGGTTGATCCTGGGTTTCTGTACCTGCAGGTTTGTCTAGAAAGTAGGCCAGCAGGCAGCGCATTACAGCTTGGTGGCACACAACCAGAACGTTTTCCTGCCTTTCCAGCTCCATGATCACCGGCTCTAGACGATGGACAAGGTCCTCATAGGACTGGACAAGAGACAAAAATAATAGTTCATCAATTATTCAAGCAGACTCATTCTATCTTACCTTCTCAGTCCATTTGACAAGGGCATGTATACTGTGCAACACTATCAACCTGACTTTATTCAGATTCTCTTATAATGAATATGTCTGGCAGGATAAATTTGGGTCGCCCCTTGAGCAAGGCCCTTAAAGGAATAATCCAACATTTTAGGAAATACACTTATTTGCTTTGAGTTACATGAGAAGATTGATACCACTCTCATAATCGTCTGTTACATATGAAGCTACAGCCAAAAGTTAGCTTAGCTTAGCTTAGCTCAGAGAGTAGAGAAATAAAGAGAAATACCCAATGACACTTCAATGGCTAAATAAAAGGAGGTGAAAAAAATTCAGGGGAGCACTTACCTCACCCTTGGGGTAACGATAACGATACTTGTCCTGGTCTCTCAGTGCAAACTCTTCTGTGAAATTCTCCTGAATCTCCTCGTAGGTTAGCTCCTCACATACACCCTTAGCGAGAAAAAGTAACATTAACTTCGGCATAAAAAGAACAGGTGATTGTCAGCCTAAATCATCTGGAGACTCTTTGTATTATAACCCCTGAAATACACAAGCTCTACTGCATTCAAGCATGAATGCACTGACACAAACATCATCTAGAAATATAAAATTAGCCTACTATGCGTCTTCATCTGAAGGGTTATGTTTTAAGATGTAGAGATGTACTTTATAAACTCACAGCATCTATCTCATTGAGGGCCTTCCACTGTTCATACTGGACTCCCAGAGCTTCTGCAGTCTGGATGGTCCTCTTCATGTGGCTCGTCCACACCTTCAGGTCACTGATATTCTGACCTTTGATGAAGGCTGCCAAGGCATTGGCATACTGGAAACAATGAGTACAATTTGTACATTTCAAAATCTCTGCTTTAAAATGTGTAAATTGTGTTTTAATGTTTACAGTTTGCATAAAAGGATTAAACTCTATCTGTATCTGTGTCTACTCACCTTCTGCCCTCTAGGGGAGAGGCCTGAATCTCCACCGATGCGACCTAATAGGTTGAGTTCGCTCTCCCCGTGGCGGCTCAGGTAGATGGATCTCGGTGTGACATGGATGTTCATGAGGTAGTAGACTATCCTGCTTTGAATGTGGTCCTGGACCCGGTTCACCAGGTATCTACTGCCCACGTCGAAGATCTTGATGTAGGAGAGCTTCCTGTTCAAAGTCAGCATTGGGGAAAACAAACTATAAATTGTCAGAAATTAGGGACTATTTTGTGAGACTATGCTGTCCACCATCCACTTCCCTTTTTAATCTCACACAAAGAAAAGCATCATGGGTCGGTACCTGTCCTTCTCATCGTCTATAGGCATGTAGCTGGCCTTGTAACACTCAATGCGCTGGATGAAGTCTTCCATGGCCTCATCTATGTCACGATCCACATAATCTGGACTCCCAAATTTTACTTGCTGGAAAAGAATGATGTTTTTTTTAAATGTAACTGAGAACACTACATCCCAGCCCCTGCAAACATTTACATTGTGTTGTGATGTGATGCTTCTCACCTTAATATTCTCTGCAATGATTTCTGGGTCATCGCAGATTGATTCCACAAAGAACACCTGCGTACAAGAAGTCATTCAAAAGTTTGATTTATCAAATGGGTGTGAAATCTCACCTTTATTTTCCTCTTGTGACCACGTGTTTGTTTTTAATCTCATCCTTAAAGCAGTTTCACAGTTTTTGAAATAAGCTTTATCGCTTTCTTTCTTTCTCTCATGTCTGTCTGTTAAATATGAAGCTACAACCAGAAGATGGTTAGCTTAGCTAGCTTAGCATTAAGGAAGCAGGGGGAAACAGCTAGCTGGCTTTGTCCAAAGGTAACAAAATCTGGAGTCAGGAGTCTTGTTGTCACTCTGAGGTTGCCAGGCAACCAGTGGAGATTTTAACCAAGTCACTGCGCCAGGCCAAGAAATAGTCCCGCGCATATGTAACTGCCCCTGAAACCACAACTTGTAATTTTTACACTAATAACACTTTGGTTTTTGTCTGGCTTAATCAAACAAGATATAATGTGTTAATTAGTGAGCTTTAGAGGTGCTGGTTACCTTTGGACAGAGCCAGGCTAGCTGTAGCTGCTTCCAGTCTTTATGCTAAGCTAAGCTAAGCTAACCGCCTGCTGGCTCTAGCTTCAAACTGAACAGACAGATATGAGAATGGCATCAAGCTTCTCATCTAACTCTTGGCAAGAAAGCGAATAAGCGGATTTCCCAAAATGTCCAACTTCCACACATGTACTTACTTTGTAGCCCCTCTCCTTTGCAAAACTAATAATGACTGCCCTCCTCTCCCTGGTGGTGTTGGTAGCGTCAAATACCTGGACGGGACAGGACCCAGGTGTTATTAATACATCCTCATAATACTAGCAAATAAAGTACATAGAGTACTAATCATAATGATTGTTAACAATAAAGCCTATGAATTATAAAAGAACATATTATGTTGTTACTCACTTTAATACGTCATGCTATATATGATATATAACATGTATCATATATAGCATGTCTTAAACATGTTATATATATATTTTTAAAAGCTATATTTTATATACTACATCTTAGAAACAAGTAAATAGAAAAAGACAACAGACACTCAAAACCATATTTTTATAATTTCTTGCTCTCAGTGAGACCTGACTGAGGAAGTGATGAATAAAACACACACATACACAAAACAAAATAAATAATTAACCAAGTGTGTTTTATTGTGATTAGAGGGACAGTTTCAGTTGTCCTCTTACTCACGGCTACTTGTCCCTGTTCCTTTGTGAAGTAGGCAGCAACGTCTTTGAGGGCGGCTGCTGCACAGGCCCTGAGAGAGAAGTTACACTCGTGTAGGCAAAGCAGCAAAAACAACTGCAAAATACAGTACGAGTGAATGATGAATGTGGCAAATCAGATCACATGAAACTCAAATGACTATTACACATTATACCTTCTAGCATTAGGTGACTAATTTCAAATATTTTGTGTAATATTCTAACTGTCTTGATGTTCTTCATCCTTCTTACTTGCGGATACTCATGGCCTCCTCATTATCAGGTCTGAAGAACTCAAAGTTCTTATAGATCTTGACAGCCTCCCTGCGGTACTGGCCCACGTTAAACACTGGTTGGATGAGGGAAACAGAGAGGTTAAAAAAAAATATAGATGCCTTTTCAGGGCAAGAAAAACTAATAGCGTTCAATGTATGATGAACTCATACTGTAGTAAACATTAAAACATTACATTTCTTGTCTTTTTCATACATTTATGTGATCAGGATTCAAGGATTCATTTTAAAAACTGACTTTTTGTTGGCACCCCGATCCAGTTCAGGTAGCGAGTGAGCTTCTTGGAGATGTACGTCTTCCCTCTGGCTGGCAATCCCACCATCACAATCATTGTAGGGGAGTTACAGAACTGAGGCACCGAGGCTGAGAGGAAGACAAAACACACACAACAACATAAAGCCGTGGTTACTGAATGCTGCTGATGTGGAAATGTACACATTACTGTTGCAGTGTGACACGTCATTCAGCAGGTGGGCATTAGCCTCCTGCACAAATGGTTAAATGCAATCCAGAGTCACGCACAACTCTCTGAGGCTCTGTGCTGCTGAACATGTCTTGTGTGTGTCGCTGCCAAGGTAATCTTCATTAAGAGAGAGAGAACGAGAGCTCAGGTGCTGCTCAAATGTCTGCAAACTGTAGTGTAGAGAGTCACACGGCTTATCTGCCTGTCTTTGGCAGCACGTCTTGACACAGTAAACTGTCCAACCAACCACACAAAAAAATTCAAATAAACAGACACATGAAGAAATTAAAACAATGAAATAATCATCTGCAAAAAGTCAAATAGATCTTTAAAGAAGTGAAGAACAACTTTTAACAACCTGATGCTTCTCCTCCTCAGGTAGTCACATCTTAGAAACAACCAGAGCAGCGCACTGTACTGCGCCATATGGCAAGAACAAGAACAAAACACTCCTAACTCCTAATCTAAAGTGTGTTAAAATGTCAGTCTCTTCCCTGCAGATGGTTACAGATCAGCTCAGCTAGACACAACAACGTTCACAATATAACACCATTATTCTTACTGGACAAATCCAAGGGCTTTGGTTCAAACTGTGTCACTACTCACAATTATTTAATGAGGCTACAGTGAAGAAAAGAAAACTTAAGAGAAGTGAGACACCATGGTATAATTAAATAGTCTTTGTTTGAATGACTCCCTGCTTGTAAAATTTCATTTTTTGAACATCATTTTAAAGTGTTTGTGTTTCTTACCCAGTCATGACCCAGTTGTTGCACGCTAGTCTGTCTCTGGGTTCAAAAAAATGTATTAGGCAGACTGCAGGGTCGATTGCCAGTTAGATGTACTCCCTAAAGTACCCGGATGGCCTGTGTGTGTCTGTACAGGGACGGGGAGAGCATCAGCCTCCAGGCGGTTCGATTATGAATGGAGTATGCTGTGTCAGCAAAATGCTCAAAGGACCACGTCAGACACTGAACAGAGAGCCAACTCAGACCTGGCTTGGTCCAGCCTGGCTGTCATCCCATGGCTGACCCCTCTGTCTCTCAGACTGCTGCCTGCCTGCCTACCTGCATCCCCCGACTGAGCTCAGTCCTGAAGCAACAGGAGGACGGGACTCAGCACAGGCAGTATGAAGCACGCCTATGACTGCTGGAAGTGTTAAAGCAAACACTAGCTTCATCTGCTGGATCAAGAACTGAGTTAAAGTAGAGGCACAACAAACAGCAGCAAGACAGAACAGGTAATGTATCTTCTATTCAAGCTGAGCCGGGTTTTCACTGCACTTACATCCTCTCCTGCGGTTCAAGTTGCAGCCCATCCATGGCACCCAGATCTTGAGCAGAGGAGTCTGCGTGAGTTTTTTCTGCTCTGTGGACGTGTTGATGGTGAGAGCCATGAGGCCCGAGTGGCAGGTGGAGGAGTGAGGGTGAGCGACTGAGGCACAACAGCTCTGTGATCTGTGTGCATGAGTGTGCTTCGCTGAACACTACCTACTGCAGGTCAGCTGACTGTTGCTAAGGAGAAGTACTTGGTAGG
Organism: Macquaria ambigua; assembly: GCA_008360985.2. Lineage (NCBI taxonomy): Eukaryota > Metazoa > Chordata > Actinopteri > Centrarchiformes > Percichthyidae > Macquaria > Macquaria ambigua. The sequence goes on from VMKM01002375.1 coordinate 45,220, forward strand.
CAGGAGGGGGAGGACCTGAGGCCACGCTGCTTGTCTGCCTCTCCGTCTGTTTCATGATTTAAAAGGCCTGAGGGGAGCTGCCAAAATCTCTGTGGTGATGTCAGACAGCAGAGAGAGAGGCGTCCAAATCCTCCGCTCTGTACGTGTGTTGTGGTGACACAGCTGGTTTCTCAGTCAGAGTAAGAGCAACAGAGCCATGTGAGACAAGTATAACAAAGGTGGGACCCTCTCATGAATTCAGATGAGCACAGCTGGTGCTGCACAAGATGTTTTGTTTATCAAACTGAGCCATGTAGAGTGCGGTTCTCCTTTCTTACCACTAGAGGGCAGTTTAAACCTTAACCTTAAATCTATGCTACTCTAGGTCAGAGGCTTTCAAAGTGGGAGGCGGGCCTCCTCAGCAGGGCTCCAAACAGTGTCAGGGGAGGCTCAGTGAATGGAAGTGAAAACATATGACATTAGTTATCAAAAGGAGATCACATAGAATTAGACTTTCTAATTGCATCCGACAAAGGACTTGTCTCTGTACTTGTCTTACTAGATCTTAGTGCTGCATTCGATACCATTGACCATCACATTCTATTACAGAGACTAGAACTTTTAATTGGCATTAAAGGCACCGCACTAAGCTGGTTTAAATCCTATTTATCAGATTAATATCAGTTTGTACATGTTAATGATGAATCCTCTATGCACGCCAAAGTTAGTCACGGAGTTCCACAAGGTTCTGTGCTTGGACCAATTCTATTCACCTTATATATGCTTCCTTTAGGCAATATTATTAGGAAGCACTCCATACATTTTCATTGTTATTCAGATGATACCCAATTATATTTATTGATCAAGCCAGATGAAACCAATCAATTAGCTAAACTTCAAGCATGCCTTAAGGACATAAAAACCTGGATGACCTGCAATTTTCTGATGTTAAACTCAGACAAAACCGAAGTTATTGTACTTGGCCCCGAACACCCTCGAAACACATTATCTAAAGATATAGTTTCTCTAGATGGCATTGCCCTGGCCTCCAGCGACACCGTAAGGAATCTTGGAGTTATCTTTGATCAGGATATGTCCTTTAACTCCCACATAAAACAAACTTCAAGAACTGCCTTTTTTCATTTACATAACATTGCAAAGGTCAGGCACATCCTGTCTCAAAAAGATGCAGAAAAACTAGTCCATGCATTTGTTACGTCTAGGCTGGATTATTGCAACTCTCTATTATCAGGCTGCCCCAATAAGTCCCTTAAGACTTTCCTCTTTGATAAAGCTTATAGTAGGGCTGACTCAGGTGACCCCTGAGCCCCCCCTTAGTTATGCTGCTATAGGCATAGACTGCCGGGGGACTTGCTATGATGCACTGAGCTCCTCTCTCCTCTCTCCTCCTCTCCCTCTCCATCTGTACGCCCTCATATCCATCAATGCTTGTTACTAATTCAACTTCTTCCCATAGTTGTGTGCTTTCTCTCCCCTCTCTCTCTCCTTCTGTTGCTTTCTGCAGGTGTTTCTGCCTCCGGAGCTGTAGAGTCTGGATCTGTGGTTGCAGCCACCTGCTGCCCCCGTACTCCTGCTCTACACCCACTGCTGCTATTACTGTTATTGCTCTTATTATTAGTATTACTACTATAATATTGCTCTTAGTATTATTTCTGTTGGTGTTATCATCAGTACCATTGCCACAGCTATTACTTTACATCTCTATGTGGAACTGTACTGTGCTGCTGTATGTCCCCCCCTCCCCCTTCAACCCAACCGGTCGAGGCAGATGACCGCCCACCTAGAGCCTGGTTCTGCTCGAGGTTTCTACCTGTTAAAAGGGAGTTTTTCCTTGCCACTGTCACCTAGTGCTCATGGTGGGAACTGTTGGGTCTCTGTAAATACAAAGAGTCGGTCTAGACCTGCTCTACTCGAAAAAGTGCCCTGAGATAACTTTGTTATGATATGGCGCTATATAAATAAAACTGAATTGAATTGAATAGAACAGCCTTAATGTGTGTGATTCGGTTAAAGAGAGTTCAGAGGTACAGGAGTTTGGGGGAATTTGACTGTTTTTCCCAGAGTCAGAAAGTAATAAATGCCTCAGGACAGATCTTTTCTTTATGTATTTGGTGTCTGAAGTTATGTCAAACAGCAATATTAGGCTATCTTGGCTCAATTGTTGAGTGTCTATGGGATCAAATAACATAATCATGATCCCATAGGCATCCAGGAATTGAGCAGTATACTAAGCTTTGTCTGTGGGGAGACTTTGAAAACCCCTGCTCTAGAGGAAGTGACAGTTTCATGTATTGTTATGGGTTATTAAACTTTCACTGCACTAATAAAAGTAACAAGTTAGTCATTTCTCGGACTGCCATATTGAAATGTTGTGTACATGTGGAAACTGGGCTTCTCTGAATTCAGCTAATAATCTAACTCACCTCAGTAAAGCTGCCATTCATAAAGGCAGGATATTAGCAGAGAGGGGGCTTATGTGAAATAACACCCGGACCGCCTGCTCCTCTGTGGGTGGAACAATTAAATTAATCGTTAAAACTATGGTGGATGAATTCTTAGTGAAATTAACTGTATTTAATGCATTTTGATTACATACACACATGAAGTGTGGAAGAAATATTCAGATCCTTTACTTCGGCAAAAGTGGCAATACCACAATATAAATATACTTAATTGCAAGTAAAATTACTGCATGCAAAACTTTACTGAAGTAAAAGTACAGAAGCATTAGCAGCAAATGCACAAAAGTCAAAGTACTCATTCTGCACATTAGATCCTTTTAGTGTGTAGGCAACAAAATCTGCCCAGCACCACCTCTAAAGCTCACTAATTATTATCAGTTATATCTCATGTAGTTTTTTCTAACAAACAGGGAACATCATTTACCCTGTTCTGGCCGGTGTTCAAAGTCTAACAGGCAGTTACTCTTGGGAAGTCATTAGCAGGGCAGTGATAGCCACTATTGGCCAGTGTTTCCTGTTTTGGGATAAGCTTGACGTGCTGTTCTAGTGGACATTTGCCCTGGCAGGAGTTCAGCACGTCCTCCCAAACAACAGAACAGCCATGGGGGATTGGAGTTGGGACTCTTCCTCTCACTATCTCCCATCTCTCACGTACATATACTGTTCATACACACACTTAATAGCATTAGAGGAGTTTTTCAAGGAATATGAAATACTACGCAGGCCCTCAGAGGCCCTCAGAGGCCTGCATAGTATTCTCATCTTTCTCTGGTGATCAGCTTACAGAATCAAGTCTTAACACGCATGTACTTGTTTGAGGCGAGTTGTCTCATAAAGTCACTCCACATCCTTATCACTCGTGCATGTGAGTGTGCCTTGCAAAACATTTATTACCTGTAAACAAACCAAGTGAGAGGAATATAGAAAAGCAACAATTAAGTCCAACAAACAGCAGGAAACTCTCTCAATTTTCTGTTTATATTCATTCTGTGGTATTTTATGTACCTTCTACATGTGCACTTGCTTCACTCAACAAGGAAGTTACCTCATTGCTACATAAAACAAAGCAAATCGTGGCGCATTGGAGTCTATTTTTACTATTTTTATCATATCTGTGTTGCACTCATATTCAGACTATGGTCTGTATGTGTCACATATTAGTAGAAACCTTTCTGCAAAGTTTCTTCTATGCATTGTTTTGGCATGCTCTCTGCAGAGGCAGTTCATCTGTGATCTCACCTGCGTTGTCCCACCTGCGGAGCCTCGTGTGTTCCAGCTGGGGAAGCTCCATTCTGTTGCTAAACTCCAATGAAGCAACAAGCAGAGCAGCTAAAGACCATCGACACAATCGACACACTGGATTATGTGGCCAGAGGCAACAGAACCAATATTCTTTTTAAAGAAACTAAACCCCTCTGCCAAAGTATTCTCAACCCACCCCCACCCCTCCGAGCCCTCTCTTTTCACGGCACATAGACATACGATAGCAGCAGACTGGGCTTGTCCTTTAATGTTTGCCAGGGCCAGAGTTCACAACGTACACACGTGCAGGGGGGAGAAGCAGCACTTAGAGGGCGCGTCGTAACGAGTGCAAAGGTCACTAAGGAGGTGATTGTTGTTGACATGGCAACATTTCTGCTTGCAGACCACAATCACTCATCGTGCATGTCCGGTTTAATGAACAGCAGTGAGGGCACTGATGTCAGCTGTGCAGTCTCACTGAAGCATATAATACAGTGTGATTTGAGATCAAAACCCCAAGGTTCAGACATGACTTGGGAATGATGCACTGCTGTATTTATTCTTTTCAGTAAAGTACAGAACAGTCATGGTGGCTTCAATATATATATATATATATATACATACTGTCTGTGGAAGACTATGGCATGTCCCAAATCCATACGACATACTAATTCTTTATATGTACTGTACTGTTTTAGCAGTTAGTATACAAAAAAGTCAACATACTTTACAATTTTATATCAACAGGAAATGATACAATAGTGACAAAATAAAGTGTACTCAAACCAGACAGCATGCATACTAAATACGGTCTCTTTTTAAATAGACATCAAAATGTTTGTCCAAGATTGAAGATAAACTTAGTTACCCCCTTTTGTATCCTGCAGGCAGAACATTGTATATTATTTCCACTCAGTGGGGAAACAAGAAACCAGCAGTGCAAAATGTTAACCACTGGCTGGAGTGAAGTTGCCTGGTCACGCGAGCTAAGGTACTCAGACTCAAAGGTCACCCACAGACATATGGGGGAATTACACTGATTACTCTTTGATAAAGAAACATTGTTTTGACACCAGAACAATCCCTGTCACAAATCTACACACGCTGTGCACACTGTATATAATGTCATATCCACCTACCTCATGTATATAAAGCAACTCTGCACCTCTGTCATACTGTCTACAAAAATGTTATTGTTGCTGTTGTCCTATATAAATATATATATATATATATATATATATATATATATATACATATACTTTATATATATATATATACTTTATATATATCTGTACATAGTAGTTTGATGTTTATGTTTACCTTGTTGAGCCCATTGTTCTTGTTTTTAACTGTATGTATGTCTATTGCTGTGTATGTACATTGAGAGTCAAATTCCTTCCTGGCCAATAAAGCTGATTCTGATTCTGATTCTGATAACATATTAACTATACATGTTTAGGCTTTCTCTTAATTTTTCCTCAGTCTCATGTATGTGTGTAGAGGAGAAAAGAAAAAATTACATATATAATTAAAAAAAATTGGTGTGCAATAGTAGAGAGGCGAGGCTACAGTAGTTTGAATGCATTAGACCTAATAAGCACTATTTTAATATTTCTTTGACATTTTGCATTGTGGAAGTTTGTATAATTATATCCAGATGTTTGGGCGGAGAAGCAAAACAGCCGTAACAGGGAAAAATCTGGGCAGAGGGTTTAGAGGGGACCTCTGCATGCTTACATTTGCTTGGACAAACAGGCAGCAGAATGGACTAGCTCAGTCGTAGATCAGTTCATGTAGAGTTATACATTCACTTGCATTTGAACTGTTGCATGCTAACCTCAGACACTGGAGTCTTTTTGGTCCAAGGGAGAAGCCACAGAGTCTGAGGTGAGGAGCTATTTTACTAACAAACTGTGTGTTGCTGCTTGTGTGCTCGGTTTTTTACTTTTAATGGACAATGTGGTTTCTATCTTAAGATTGTTCAGGGGCATTTCCTCACACCACAGTTAGTCTCATTACATAAGCAGACCTGCAGAACAGCCTGTTGTTTCATTATACAAGCCTTTGCATCTTTACTGTAACAAACTACTGCTGCTAATAAAAATCTCACTTGTGTACTATCTAAAACTACAAATTTTAATTTATTTTCAAAGCTTACATTTGACATTTGATCTCAAACTGAGATTACACTACAGCTCAGTCAGTAGTGCATCCAGGCAGTGGTTTTGTTCTATATCCTGTGTGCTGCATTTTGCAACAGTGTGTGATTGTGCCCTAAATTACAGTTTAAGATGTGGTGGATATTTGTCACGCAGACATAACTTTCAGAGCAGATGAATGATAGATTGGATTCTGAACACTGCAATGTTTATCACATTACATCTGTTTGCTTTAATCTTTGTCTAATCATTTTAATATTTTACATTTAATAACCTGCTGTGTACACTGTAAAGACTTTACAACAAGACGTCATGAGTAGACAGTACAGAACTGACACATGGCTCTTTCATGTATGAAGTGCACAAGGACTTTGACTTGGTTAATTGGTGCAGAGCATTACTTAACAGTTCCAGGAAAAAAAGACGCTGAACAAAGAGCAAAAGGTAGCAGATTTTGAAAAGACAACACATTCTGTGTGGAATACTGAACATAAACACACCACACGGAGATTCAAAGTCCAAACAATGTTGTAGATGTAGAGTAGTTGGAAACATCTGGGGAAAAAAATGTTGGGCGAGGATCAACTTGAGAATGCCATGAGGCATTGGCAAAAAATATTCTTCATCAGGCATTTGAACAAGCACACGCACACACACACACACACACACACAGATTTTTTTCACCTCTGTCAGGTTTAAAAGACACACATGTAGTTCACGTTTGACAAATGTTTATTCTGAGCCAAAGAGCACAAATATCGTCATACATATAAACATTAAAAGGGAAGCAAGAAAAAATAAGAAGTTGACAAAAATTCTGAACATTTCTTTGTAAAGCTGTTAATGGCATTCATTTTACAGCACGCCACCTTTGTTGAACGTCCACTAGTCAATTGTTCTTATATCAACAATGAATCAAATGATCATCTGTAATGTGTGAAATAGGTCACTTGCAAGGTTGAACCCGAAGAGAAATATCACCCAACTTTTTATCCTCTTTAGCTCATTAATTTTGTTTTTACAACCTGCACATTTACTGAATTGTTTCCAGCAGCAGCAGCTCTGATAAACCCACTATAATGCAAACATGTTAGAAAACAGTTGCCTATTTACACATCCAGCAGATACGGAGCAACATTAGCATTCATTCAGTTCTATATTCTATATTCTCTCTCCTTTTACCTCTGGTCTGGTCTCCACCAACTCCTGAGGAAGATATTTGGCTCTTTAGCTGATGAATGCTCCTCTATGTTCACTAGCTAGTCACTAACTTTGTCTGTCTGCTGTAAACAAGGTTGATGAGAGTGAACCAAAACAATAACGACCCCCTTTATTGTTTTGGGAAAATGCACAGTAGCATATTTAGCTACATTATTGATTCTGTTTCTACCTGTTTCCTGTTGTTTGCCTGCACAAGTTAAGAGCAAAAAAGCTCTGTCATTCTGGATACTATATAAGTAACGTCAGCACGTATAAAAATTACCACTAACTATCCACCGCCTTATTAGAATTCCGGGCTGACTGTATCGCTAGATGCTAATAGCTAATTGCACTCTGACCTTTATCCACTCGTTACTTTAACAATTTGTGCAGTTTATGAAACAAAAACAACTTCTCATGTCGATCTCTTCACAAGCTCTCAGTCATTCCGGTTTGTTTTCTACGGTGTGCACGCACATCTCACAATAATGTTGCTCTGAAACCCATCTATAAAAATATTGATTAGTGTATGTTATATTAACATTTGTCAGGTGACCGGAAACAACTCCAAATGAATGCTGATGTTTCTCCATGTCTGCTGGAAGTGTAAATAGGCAATTGTTTGCTAACACGTTAACAATGACACATTTTTAAGATGATAATATGGGGGATAATGTGTGTTCTCCTGCAGCTTGAGCACTGTATGAACTGCAAAATATTTGTTCAATAAGTTCTGTGTCTCTTCTACTCTCTCTTTAGTGATGGGGTCATATCCAGCCCTGGCGTTCGTCCTGCTGTTTTCGGCTACTCTGTCCTCCAGTTGTGATGGTGGAAAAGTGCTGGTTTACCCTATAGATGGGAGCCACTGGCTTAACATGAAAATCCTGGTGGAGGTGCTTCATTCTCAGGGCCATCAAATTACAGTACTACGTTCCTCCACCAGCTGGTACGTTTCTGAATTCTCACCCCATTACACCTCCATCACCATCCCCCAGGAACAGTCCCAAAACATTGAGAGCCAAGCCTTCATGACCTCTTTCCTGAAGAGGTCAATAGAGATCCGTCAGAGTAAAGGCTCACTATGGGCGTTTCTGGACTTTTATAGGAACCTTTTCAACATGATTGGGGAGAATCAGCATGTTGTGGCAAAACTGGTCATCAGCATCTTTGAGAATAAGGCACTAATTAAGGAGCTGAAGGAAACCGGATATGATCTTTTTCTGACTGACCCTGCATTTCCAGGTGGAGTGCTATTGGCACACTATCTCCAGCTTCCCATGGTTTTCAATGTGCGCTGGCTTTTCAGTGGAGAGGCCCACTTCGCCATCGCTCCTTCTCCTCTGTCCTATGTTCCCGAATTATTCTCCCATTACTCTGACAAGATGGACTTTTTCGAAAGAATCAATAATATAATCCGTCATACCATTTTGGTTTACATGTACCACTATGTCTCAAATCCTCCTTACCAGGCTGTGTGCGATCATTATTTTGGACCTGATGTCAGCGTCATGTCTCTCATACAGGGAGCTGATCTCTGGCTAATGCGGGTTGACTTTACATTCGAGTTCCCTCGTCCCACCATGCCCAACGTCGTCTACATCGGAGGGTTCCAGGGTAAGCCCTCCAAGGCTCTTCCATCAGATTTAGAGGAATTTGTGCAGAGTTCTGGTGAACATGGGGTGGTCGTCATGACTCTGGGGACCCTGCTGGGCGACCTCGGCCCTGAGATATCAGAGATCATCGCCTCAGCATTTGCCAGCCTCCCTCAGAAGGTTGTGTGGAGACACATCGGGAAAAGACCCATCACTCTGGGAAACAACACCATGCTGGTTGAATGGCTGCCTCAAAACGATATACTAGGACACCCTAAAACCAAGGTTTTTGTCACGCATGGGGGTACTAATGGAATTTACGAGGCCATCTACCATGGTGTCCCAGTTCTGGGCATTCCTCTCATCTTTGACCAGTATGACAACATGGTGCGTATGAAGGCCCGGGGGGTGGCTGAGATTGTTGAAGTGACAACCTTGGATGTTGAGTCTTTGACAAGTGCTCTGAAGAATATTCTAGACCCAGAAAAGCCATACAAACAGAATATGCTCAAACTGTCGCAGCTTCATCTTGACAAACCAATAAAACCCATAGACAGTGCCATTTTCTGGATGGAGTACGTCATGAGGCACAAGGGCGCAGCACATCTGCGCACTGAGTCATATAAGTTGCCATGGTATGCCTATCACAGTCTAGATGTGATGGCAGTCTTTGTAGCATTTGGTTTGCTGATCATCACATTAGTTTGGGTTTCCTGTAGATGTTTCATTGGGTGTTTGATGAAAACCAAGAAGTCCACATCCAAGTCCAAGAATGAATAGATAACCTCATGATAAACCAAGCAGTAAACCAAACAGACCAGTAATTTACAGTGGTACAGAAACTATAAAATAACAACAAGGAACAATATACAGACAGGACTTATATGAATATATCAGTGGGAAAGTGGAAATTCAAATTCTATAACAGCTTTAAAATGTTCTATTCTCTCCGCAGTCTTTTTGCAAAAAACAATCAATTTCCAGAGGAATAACTTTGTGATCTTTGCAAATTTCACATATGGTGATTAAAGTGCATCATGAATTAGTTTTACAATGTTATGTTATTGTTTTCCCTTCTGGTAATTGATTATCATTAGTAGTTTGTATGTTGCAATGCCATTGACAACAAAAGTCACAAAAATAAAAACTGTAGGATTGGTGAGAATCCACAAAGTTTCAGTTCTTTTATATAAGTGATTACAAATAAACATAAGAAACAATTACAGAATTATTATATAAAGACAATATAATTCTGGTTTACCTTCATTTCCATGGAGGTAAACCAGAGGGTTGAGAGCACTGTTCAGACAGGCCACGACTTATCTGATGAGCAATGTAGACTCTGTTGAACCATTCACTGCATATCCAGTGTTTTGAAAATGCTCTTGCCATAAGATTGAGGTTCTTGAAAACATGATGGGGGATGTAATAAACAGAGAAGAGAAGAATCAAGGTGAACAAGAACTTCAAACTTCTCTGTTTCAAAACCTTGTCGATGGTGGATAACATCAATCATCAAAATTTATTTATATAGCACCTTTCAAACAAATCAAATGCAATTCAAAGTGCTTTACAAGTGATTGACAAAATGTAGGATGTTAAAAATTGACTTAGAGACTAATGCACATCAAAACAACCAAAAAAAAAAGCATAAAAGATAATACAAGCAATAAAAATAGCCTAAAAATAAAATAATGAAATACTACACAAAATAAATATATAATAATAAAATATTACATATTATATAAAACATGTCCATAGCAGCCCAGTGTGATGAGGAATGGGATACAAAACCCAGTGAGTGTCCATCCAAGGCTGTATTTCAGGTAATCCTCAACAAAGGAGTCAGAAGTGGTATCGTAACATTCAGGTTTGTTTCTGGATGTTTTTGTGTAGAACATGTCTGACTTCCTGTTAAGACCTCTCTTAAATTTGTGGTCACAGAGATGAACCTGTGTGTAAACACACACAGCTAAATCTCACACAAGATGTGTTTCTCTCTCTCTCTCGCTGTATAACATGATGGATGCTCTGAATTGTCTTGAATGGTTAAAGGAAATTAGGAGACGCCTCTTTAAAGGAGGCTTTCTGTTGAACAGATTTTCTTGATTATTAAAAGAGATCAAATGTGTTATGTGGCCACCATTAGAGATGCAAAGAAACTGGATGAGAGGCACTGAGGTTCATGTCATAGTGAGTCTTTGTGGTTGACATTCCAAAAGTTATATTGTGTTTCAGGAATGTTGAGATTATGACCAGATTATACAATAATTACAGTTTATCACAACTTAATTTAGAATCTTATTTTCATAGTTTTGACTATCATTCCTATTAGTAACAGACGCATTTCATCCACCAAGTTAATTCCTGAGATCTGGGAATGTGGCCACTTCACTAACAAGAAGTCCATCGGAGCAAGAAACACAAGCAGTTAGGTCATCATTCAGGTTGAAGCAAACTTTTTAAATCAAAATTAATTTTAAAAAAAATAAAACAAAAGCTAACAGCAAAATTATTACCAAACAGTCAGTTGTAAATATTCATCACAGTTTACAGGCTGACTCCGTGGTTCAAATAAATAAAATGTTTTCCTGCGCAGTGAGGGATAATTACTGACATTTCAGGTGCACTCACTTTTGTTTTTACCTTCAAATAAAGTGGTTCAAACGGTTGGCTTTTTACAACCTGCCTGATTGTCCCAATCCTTGTGTTTCTTGCCCTCACGGATTTTGTTGTGGCGATGTCATCGAGTTCCCAGATCTCAGCAATTGTGTTATCAAATGATGGCCAAATCTATGAAAATCAAACCTAGGTTGTTATAAACCGGAATTATCCTTTAATATATCATGACATGATTATCACTGTATAGGTCTGAAATACTTGCTGTACACTCTCTCTGCTTATACTGAACTGGTATCACTCAAAATGCAGGTGATTTGACGGATTCTGTAAGTTGAAAGTCATGAGGTGTAATTGAGAATAAATAGTGTATCATAAGTACACATAAAAGACATTCTGTTTACAGTGTATTTGTAAGACACTACCTACTTCCTGTTCTTAACCAATAGAGACCATGCATGGCACTGGGCTTCCCCACCCCGAACCACATTAACTGATCATTATCTCCCCACAAAGCTGTTCTAAAAAAGAACCATGACACACCAAGAGCTGGGGATTATCTGAATTTCCTTTTTATTTGGAACATTTGTCAGCATGAACGTCATGACAAAACACAAATATCAAAAATGTAACACTGTATAGCAAACGTATTATTCAAGCAAAGAATGTAAAGAGAATGACTGACAATTTCATTCACGTTGTAGTCAATTTACGTCACTAGTTGTGATGGACAGCTGCATGTTAAAGTTAAAGAGCTGCTGTTTGAACGATTCCTTATTAAACAGTTAATGTTAAAATCTTAACTCTTGTTAAACCTCATCTGCAGTTTGTGCCACAGACACACGGCAGGAGTCTGGCAGAGACAAACGGCTGAACATCTGACCAGCTTGCTGGAGTAGTCGTCTGAGCTGAGCAGGAATATCTTCATTTCCATGGAGGTAAACCAGAGGGTTGAGAGCACTGTTCAGACACACAAGGCCACGACTTATCTGATGAGCAATGTAGACTCTGTTGAACCATTCACGGCACAGCTTTTGTTTTAATAAAACTCTTGACCAGAGGTTGAAGTTCTTGAACACAAGATGGGGGATGTAACAAACAGAGAAGAGAAGAATCAAGATGAGCAGCAACTTCAAGCTTCTCTGTTGCAAAACCTTGTCTGTGGTACTTTTGTGGCAGAGAACGACAATCACATGTCCATAGCAGCCCAGTGTGATGAGGAATGGGATACAAAAGCCAGTGAGTGTCCATCCAAGGCTGTATTTCAGGTAATCCTCAACAAAGGAGTAAGTAGTGGTATCGTAACATCCTCCAGACCTGTTTCAAGATGTTTTTTCATAAAACATGTCTGGAAGACTTTGAACGCTCACCAACAGCCAAACCATGACTGAGATAGTCACAGAGTGGGTGACAGTTATTCTTCCCATCACTCTCACTGGATGGACAATAGCCAGTTACCTGTACACACTTATACAAGTAAGGAACCCAATGCTGCCATATAAATTCAGGTTGAAGCAGAATCTTGTTATCTTGCAGAATGCATCTCCAAAGATCCATTTACTCTTCATCAAGTAGTACGCCGCCAAAAATGGGACTGTGAGTCCAAGGTTGAGAACAAAAACATTGATGATCTTAAGCTTCTTCCAGTTGTGCAGCAAAGACTTCAATCCCCATCCATTAGCTACCAGACCAACGATGAACACTAAGATGTAAACAGGAGGCAGGAATCTGCCTGTAAAGTCAGAGCTGACATGAGGACAAGAGGTGTTATTCATGCTGTCTCCTGAAAGCAGCAAAGTATGCGTTGGTGCCTAGAATGGTTGAAGTAACGGAGACGACATGTCTTTAAAGAACAACTTCAACAGCAAAGGATCTTGTGATATATATATAAAAAAAACAAAACCCTCGGCTACACACACACACACACACACACACACACACACACACACACACATCTATATTATGAACACAGAACTCGACAGCAACTACGTGAAAACCTTTCTTACAATACAATATACACACTGATAACCACAATACTGTTGGGTGAATTAACCTGAGGAGTAAGCAGTGACACCTGGTGGCTGAAACGTAGTCAATAAAGTACAAATGTCAGACTGAACATGAGCTAAACACATTTTGTCATTTGACACGTTTTAACCACCCTAAAACGGTGGACAATAGCATAACTCAAATGACACTGTACTATGTTAAGTTACAATGCACATGAACAAAGACGAGGGGGAAACTAGCATCCGTCAAATAGCATGACAATTAGCATAAGCACAGCATCCTACTCCTGTCTCTAAGGGAGCCTGGGTTTGGGAAGAAATGGACGGTTTCTACATAGAAACCAAAGAAGAACAAACAAGAAACTACTTACAGTATGTCAAGAGTCACAACACCACATGGGTTTGCTCCCTAAAACCTGCCACAGGCCAACTGCTGAGCCTCAGTTTTCTCTGTTGCCTACTAGGGGCATTAATTCAGCCAGCCAATAGGTGGCGCATTGGACTCACTGCACTAAATATCCATAGAACAGTGGCCATCAGGTAACACAGTTATTATACAACTAATGTAAGAGCTACTACAGAACAATACATTCTGAACTTCCCATTATCCATAGTCCCATTACAGTCCAAGCCTTTCTAACAACTACAGCTGTTTTAGGAAATTATTTTATACATAAAACTATATATTTGTGACCCATTTTTTAAGATTTACCTAACCAATGGGCTTTGTGCTGAGGTTGTGGAGGTGGAGGGAGCTGTGGCAGCAAACAGCATTGGCATGAGAGTATTAGCAGAGTGATAGTGATAAGTGTTAGATTATAATGGCCCCGCTGTATAACTGCATGAATATGACTGGATGTTACACAGGGATGTTTGCAGGATTGTATCGGAGATTGCATCTCCTTAGTGATTTGTAGTTGATGCAGGCTTGTCAAAGTGAGTGAAGCTAATACAATGTTAATCCTGTTTACAGTAGGACACTAACAAGTGTAAGACACTTATTTCTCCAACAAGTTCCTGTTTTGAACGAATAGAGACCATGCAGGGTACTTGGCTTCCACAACCCCCACAACATTCAATCATTTGATCGTTATCTCCCCACAAAGCTGTTCTGTAAGTAAGTAAGTGACACATCCAGAGCTGGGGTTTATCTGAATTTCCTGTTACATGTCTCAGCATGTGGCAACAGCATCACGACAAGCACAAAGATTAATAATGTAACACTGTACAGCCAAAGTATTATTCATGCAGAGAAAGCAATACTTAAGAGAATGACTGACAATTTCATTCACATTGTAGTCAATTTACATCACTAGTTGTGATGGACAGCTGCATGTTAAAGTTGCAAGATGTGCTGTTTGAGCTATTTGTTTTTAAACACTTGTTAAAATCAAACCTCATCTAAAAAAAGGAGAAGTAAAATATGAAGCTCAGATGCCTCTGACAATGTTGATGAGGGGAGAATATGTCTAACTGTATAAATCATTTTATCTGGGAACTTGAAATATGTCTATGTGTTAACACTTTAATCAGATGAACAAACTGTTCTCCAAAGCCAAGTTTAAGAAAAGTCTGCCATAGATATTGCCATTCAAGGTGGTCAAAAGCCTTCTTTACATCCACTGTCAGCAGCTTGCGTGCTACTCTTACCACACGCATCAACAATGTGAAGGAGCCAAGGTGTTTTCCGTGACTAACCTTCTTTAAATAAATCCTCTGTGGTCTTGGTGTACAATTCTATATATAAACATTTTGCAGTCTGTGAGCAAATATCTTCGCAAATATCTTTACATCAGAATTTAAAACAGTGACTAAAACAGAGGCACCCTTTTTTAATATAACAGGGAAATAATAGCTGTATTTGAATTTCTTGTAAATGCACCTTTACAAAGGCAGCAATTAATGTGCCTAGCAACAGAGGCCCCAACCAGAAAGTTAAATAAAACTCTGAGGGTTTATCATCCACTCCTGATGTTTTGCCATATTTCATACTTTTTATTTGGAGCATTTCTCAGCATGTGGCAACAGCATCACGACAAGCACAAAGATTAAAAATGTAACACTGTACAGCAAAAGTATTATTCATGCAGAGAAAGCAGTACTTAAGAGAATGACTGACAATTTCATTCACATTGTAGTCAATTTACATCACTAGTTGTGATGGACAGCTGCAAGCAAGATCTGCTGTTTGAGCTATTTGTTATGAAACACTTAATGTTAAAATCTTAACTCTTGTTAAACCTCATCTGCAGTTTGTGCCACAGACACACGGCAGGAGTCTGGCAGAGACAAACGGCTGAACATCTGACCAGCTTGCTGGAGTAGTCGTCTGAGCTGATCATGAATATCTTCATTTCCATGGAGGTAAACCAGAGGGTTGAGAGCACTGTTCAGACACACAAGGCCACGACTTATCTGATGAGCAATGAAGACTCCTGTAAAGCATTCACGGCACAGCTTTTGTTTTGATAAAACTCTTGACCAGAGGTTGAGGTTCTTGAACACAAGATGGGGGATGTAACAAACAGAGAAGAGAAGAATCAAGATGAGCAACAACTTCAAGCTTCTCTGTTTCTGTATCTTGTCAGTCCTCTTCATTGTCCATAAAACTACAGCCATGTGTCCATAGCAGCCCAGTGTGATGAGGAATGGGATACAAAAGCCAGTGAGTGTCCATCCAAGGCTGTATTTCAGGTAATCCTCAACAAAGAACTCAGAAGTGGTATCGTAACATTCAGGTTTGTACCCAGATCTTTTTGTGTAGAACATGTCTGGAAGACTATGAACGCTCACCAACAGCCAACCCATGACTGAGATAGTCACAGAGTGGGTGACAGTTATTCTTCCCATCACTCTCATTGGATGGACAATAGCCAGGTACCTGTACACACTTATACAAGTAAGGAACCCAATGCTGCCATATAAATTCAGGTTGAAGCAGAATCTTGTTATCTTGCAGAATGCATCTCCAAAGATCCATTTACTCTTCATCAAGTAGTACGCCGCCAAAAATGGGACTGTGAGTCCAAGGTTGAGAACAAAAACATTGATGATCTTAAGCTTCTTCCAGTTGTGCAGCAAAGACTTCAATCCCCATCCATTAGCTACCAGACCAACGATGAACACTAAGATGTAAACAGGAGGCAGGAATCTGCCTGTAAAGTCAGAGCTGACATGAGGACAAGAGGTGTTATTCATGCTGTCTCCTGAAAGCAGCAAAGTATGCGTTGGTGCCTAGAATGGTTGAAGTAACGGAGACGACATGTCTTTAAAGAACAACTTCAACAGCAAAGGATCTTGTAATATATATATAAAAAAAACAAAACCCTCGGCTACACACACACACACACACACACACACACACACACACACACACACATCTATATTATGAACACAGAACTCGACAGCAACTACGTGAAAACCTTTCTTACAATACAATATACACACTGATAACCACAATACTGTTGGGTGAATTAACCTGAGGAGTAAGCAGTGACACCTGGTGGCTGAAACGTAGTCAATAAAGTACAAATGTCAGACTGAACATGAGCTAAACACATTTTGTCATTTGACACGTTTTAACCACCCTAAAACGGTGGACAATAGCATAACTCAAATGACACTGTACTATGTTAAGTTACAATGCACATGAACAAAGACGAGGGGGAAACTAGCATCCGTCAAATAGCATGACAATTAGCATAAGCACAGCATCCTACTCCTGTCTCTAAGGGAGCGTGGGTTTGGGAAGAAATGGACGGTTTCTACATAGAAACCAAAGAAGAACAAACAAGAAACTACTTACAGTATGTCAAGACTCACAACACCACATGGGTTTGCTCCCTAAAACCTGCCACAGGCCAACTGCTGAGCCTCAGTTTTCTCTGTTGCCTACTAGGGGCATTAATTCAGCCAGCCAATAGGTGGCGCATTGGACTCACTGCACTAAATATCCATAGAACAGTGGCCATCAGGTAACACGGTTATTATACAACTAATGTAAGAGCTACTACAGAACAATACATTCTGAACTTCCCATTATCCATAGTCCCATTACAGTCCAAGCCTTTCTAACAACTACAGCTGTTTTAGGAAATTATTTTATACATAAAACTATATATTTGTGACCCATTTTTTAAGATTTACCCAACCAATGGGCTTTGTGCTGAGGTTGTGTAGGTGGAGGGAGCTGTGGCAGCAAACAGCGTTGGCATGAGAGTATTAGCAGAGTGATAGTGATAAGTGTTAGATTATAATGGCCCCGCTGTATAACTGCATGAATATGACTTGATGTTACACAGCTGTGAATGAGCCAATGATTGTGAAGCATACTAAATATGAAACAACTGATGCCAATCAGCCGATACGAGCCCAACGTCACTGCTCTGACTGAGCTGACGCTATGATTCATTAAGAGTCTGCTATTTTTGAGAGGGATTTGAATCGTGTGTTTTTCAAGGATGTTTGCAGAATTGTATCGGAGATTGCATCTCCTTAGCGATTTGTAGTTGATGCAGGCTTGTCAAAGTGAGTGAAGCTAATACAATGTTAATCCTGTTTACAGTAGGACACTAACAAGTGTAAGACACTTATTTCTCCAACAAGTTCCTGTTTTGAACGAATAGAGACCATGCAGGGCACTTGGCTTCCACAACCCCCAAAACATTCAATCATTTGATCGTTATCTCCCCACAAAGCTGTTCTGTAAGTAAGTAAGTGACACATCCAGAGCTGGGGTTTATCTGAATTTCCTGTTGCATGTCTCAGCATTTGGCAACAGCATCACGACAAGCACAAAGATTAAAAATGTAACACTGTACAGCAAAAGTATTATTCATGCAGAGAAAGCAGTACTTAAGAGAATGACTGACAATTTCATTCACATTGTAGTCAATTTACATCACTAGTTGTGATGGACAGCTGCATGCAGGATCTGCTGTTTGAGCTATTTGTTATGAAACACCTAATGTTAAAATCTTAACTCTTGTTAAACCTCATCTGCAGTTTGTGCCACAGACACACGGCAAGAGTCTGGCAGAGACAAACGGCTGAACATCTGACCAGCTTGCTGGAGTAGTCGTCTGAGCTGATCATGAATATCTTCATTTCCATGGAGGTAAACCAGAGGGTTGAGAGCACTGTTCAGACACACAAGGCCACGACTTATCTGATGAGCAATGAAGACTCCTTTAAACCATTCACGGCACAGCTTTTGTTTTGATAAAACTCTCGACCAGAGGTTGAGGTTCTTGAACACAAGATGGGGGATGTAACAAACAGAGAAGAGAAGAATCAAGATGAGCAACAACTTCAAGCTTCTCTGTTTCTGTATCTTGTCAGTCCTCTTCATTGTCCATAAAACTACAGCAATGTGTCCATAGCAGCCCAGTGTGATGAGGAATGGGATACAAAACCCAGTGAGTGTCCGTCCAAGGCTGTATTTCAGGTAATCCTCAACAAAGGAGTAAGTAGTGGTATCATAACATCCTCCAGACCTGTTTCTAGATGTTTTTTCATAAAACATGTCTGGAAGACTTTGAACGCTCACCAACAGCCAAACCATGACTGAGATAGTCACAGAGTGGGTGACAGTTATTCTTCCCATCACTCTCATTGGATGAACAATAGCCAGGTACCTGTACACACTTATACAAGTAAGGAACCCAATGCTGCCATATAAATTCAGATTGAAGCAGAATCTTGTTATCTTGCAGAATGCTTCTCCAAAGATCCATTTACTCTTCATCAAGTAGTACACCGCCAAAAATGGGACTGTGAGAAGATACAAAATATCTGCAAGTCCAAGGTTGAGAACAAAAACATTGATGATCTTAAGCTTCTTCCAGTTGTGCAGCAAAGTATTCAACCCCCATCCATTAGCTACCAGACCAACGATGAACACTAAGATGTAAACAGGAGGCAGGAATCTGTGTTCAAAGTCAAAGCTGATACGAGGACAAGAGGTGTTATTCATGCTGTCTCCTGACAAGCAGCAAAGTATGCGTTGGTGCCTAGAATGGCTGAAGTAACGGAGACAACATGTCTTTAAAGATTGCTTCATGCCAACCTTTCATTATTCTTAGAATCTTATCGTTGCTGGACTGAACAGAAAATTTGGATGTGGGTAGATCAAATGATAAAATTACTTCACAGGAAGCATGTAATCATATTTTTCTCTTAAGGTGTGAAATGCCACTTCATTCCATCGACTGCTTCATGTTAACAGATGGAAACAAAGTGGGTCAAAGCCAGTGGACACATACATGTCAGAACTGTTTTTATGCTGACTAGGGCAAGTCTATGTTATAAACTTGTAAAGTGCAAGTCTATCAAGTTTCTGCTGATCATGTCTATCACAATCACACAGAACTTCTTGTGGATTTTAACACTTTCTTTTCTAAGATGTTTTGTTAGTGTTTTTACATTGTGAGAGTGTCGGTCAGGACACAAAACTGAACACTCTGGTAACTGTTCTGTCTTCTTTATTAATGACTTGGTTTGTACAGCTGGTGATGAGGATAGGTGTGTGTGTGTGTGTGTGTGTGTGTGTGTGGTTCTACAGAAACAAAACAAAGAGGAAATACAATATAAAAATCAGCTTACTGAGTAAAGGTGACTTGCAATTTACTTAAATAATATGAACAACTTCAACAGCAAAGGATCTTGTGATATATATATTAAAAAAAAAAAAACCCTCGGCTACACACACACACACACACACACACACACACACACACACACATATATATTATGAACACAGAACTCGACAGCAACTACGTAAAAACCTTTCTTTCAATACAATATACACACTGATAACCACAATACTGTTGGGTGAATTAACCTGAGGAGTAAGCAGTGACACCTGGTGGCTGAAACGTAGTCAATAAAGTACAAATGTCAGACTGAACATGAGCTAAACACATTTTGTCATCTGACACGTTTTAACCACCCTAAAACGGTGGACAATAGCATAACTCAAATGACACTGTACTATGTTAAGTTACAATGCACATGAACAAAGACGAGGGGGAAACTAGCATCCGTCAAATAGCATGACAATTAGCATAAGCACAGCATCCTACTCCTGTCTCTAAGGGAGCGTGGGTTTGGGAAGAAATTGACAGTTTCTACATAGAAACCAAAGAAGAACAAACAAGAAACTACTTACAGTATGTCAAGACTCACAACACCACATGGGTTTGCTCCCTAAAACCTGCCACAGGCCAACTGCTGAGCCTCAGTTTTCTCTGTTGCCTACTAGGGGCATTAATTCAGCCAGCCAATAGGTGGCGCATTGGACTCACTGCACTAAATATCCATAGAACAGTGGCCATCAGGTAACACAGTTATTATACAACTAATGTAAGAGCTACTACAGAACAATACATTCTGAACTTCCCATTATCCATAGTCCCATTACAGTCCAAGCCTTTCTAACAACTACAGCTGTTTTAGGAAATTATTTTATACATAAAACTATATATTTGTGACCCATTTTTTAAGATTTACCCAACCAATGGGCTTTGTGCTGAGGTTGTAGAGGTGGAGGGAGCTGTGGCAGCAAACAGCGTTGGCATGAGAGTATTAGCAGAGTGATAGTGATAAGTGTTAGATTATAATGGCCCTGCTGTATAACTGCATGAATATGACTGGATGTTACACAGCTGTGAATGAGCCAATGATTGTGAAGCATACTAAATATGAAACAACTGATGCCAATCAGCCGATACGAGCCCAACGTCACTGCTCTGACTGAGCTGACGCTATGCTTCATTAAGAGTCTGCTATTTTTGAGAGGGATTTGAATTGTGTGTTTTTCAAGGATGTTTGCAGAATTGTATCGGAGATTGCATCTCCTTAGCGATTTGTAGTTGATGCAGGCTCGTCAAAGTGAGTGAAGCTAATACAATGTTAATCCTGTTTACAGTAGGACACTAACAAGTGTAAGACACTTATTTCTCCAACAAGTTCCTGTTTTGAACGAATAGAGACCATGCAGGGTACTTGGCTTCCACAACCCCCACAACATTCAATCATTTGATCGTTATCTCCCCACAAAGCTGTTCTGTAAGTAAGTAAGTGACACATCCAGAGCTGGGGTTTATCTGAATTTCCTGTTACATGTCTCAGCATGTGGCAACAGCATCACGACAAGCACAAAGATTAATAATGTAACACTGTACAGCCAAAGTATTATTCATGCAGAGAAAGCAATACTTAAGAGAATGACTGACAATTTCATTCACATTGTAGTCAATTTACATCACTAGTTGTGATGGACAGCTGCATGTTAAAGTTGCAAGATGTGCTGTTTGAGCTATTTGTTTTTAAACACTTGTTAAAATCAAACCTCATCTAAAAAAAGGAGAAGTAAAATATGAAGCTCAGATGCCTCTGACAATGTTGATGAGGGGAGAATATGTCTAACTGTATAAATCATTTTATCTGGGAACTTGAAATATGTCTATGTGTTAACACTTTAATCAGATGAACAAACTGTTCTCCAAAGCCAAGTTTAAGAAAAGTCTGCCATAGATATTGCCATTCAAGGTGGTCAAAAGCCTTCTTTACATCCACTGTCAGCAGCTTGCGTGCTACTCTTACCACACGCATCAACAATGTGAAGGAGCCAAGGTGTTTTCCGTGACTAACCTTCTTTAAATAAATCCTCTGTGGTCTTGGTGTACAATTCTATATATAAACATTTTGCAGTCTGTGAGCAAATATCTTCGCAAATATCTTTACATCAGAATTTAAAACAGTGACTAAAACAGAGGCACCCTTTTTTAATATAACAGGGAAATAATAGCTGTATTTGAATTTCTTGTAAATGCACCTTTACAAAGGCAGCAATTAATGTGCCTAGCAACAGAGGCCCCAACCAGAAAGTTAAATAAAACTCTGAGGGTTTATCATCCACTCCTGATGTTTTGCCATATTTCATACTTTTTATTTGGAGCATTTCTCAGCATGTGGCAACAGCATCACGACAAGCACAAAGATTAAAAATGTAACACTGTACAGCAAAAGTATTATTCATGCAGAGAAAGCAGTACTTAAGAGAATGACTGACAATTTCATTCACATTGTAGTCAATTTACATCACTAGTTGTGATGGACAGCTGCAAGCAAGATCTGCTGTTTGAGCTATTTGTTATGAAACACTTAATGTTAAAATCTTAACTCTTGTTAAACCTCATCTGCAGTTTGTGCCACAGACACACGGCAGGAGTCTGGCAGAGACAAACGGCTGAACATCTGACCAGCTTGCTGGAGTAGTCGTCTGAGCTGATCATGAATATCTTCATTTCCATGGAGGTAAACCAGAGGGTTGAGAGCACTGTTCAGACACACAAGGCCACGACTTATCTGATGAGCAATGAAGACTCCTGTAAAGCATTCACGGCACAGCTTTTGTTTTGATAAAACTCTTGACCAGAGGTTGAGGTTCTTGAACACAAGATGGGGGATGTAACAAACAGAGAAGAGAAGAATCAAGATGAGCAACAACTTCAAGCTTCTCTGTTTCTGTATCTTGTCAGTCCTCTTCATTGTCCATAAAACTACAGCCATGTGTCCATAGCAGCCCAGTGTGATGAGGAATGGGATACAAAAGCCAGTGAGTGTCCATCCAAGGCTGTATTTCAGGTAATCCTCAACAAAGAACTCAGAAGTGGTATCGTAACATTCAGGTTTGTACCCAGATCTTTTTGTGTAGAACATGTCTGGAAGACTATGAACGCTCACCAACAGCCAACCCATGACTGAGATAGTCACAGAGTGGGTGACAGTTATTCTTCCCATCACTCTCATTGGATGGACAATAGCCAGGTACCTGTACACACTTATACAAGTAAGGAACCCAATGCTGCCATATAAATTCAGGTTGAAGCAGAATCTTGTTATCTTGCAGAATGCATCTCCAAAGATCCATTTACTCTTCATCAAGTAGTACGCCGCCAAAAATGGGACTGTGAGTCCAAGGTTGAGAACAAAAACATTGATGATCTTAAGCTTCTTCCAGTTGTGCAGCAAAGACTTCAATCCCCATCCATTAGCTACCAGACCAACGATGAACACTAAGATGTAAACAGGAGGCAGGAATCTGCCTGTAAAGTCAGAGCTGACATGAGGACAAGAGGTGTTATTCATGCTGTCTCCTGAAAGCAGCAAAGTATGCGTTGGTGCCTAGAATGGTTGAAGTAACGGAGACGACATGTCTTTAAAGAACAACTTCAACAGCAAAGGATCTTGTGATATATATATAAAAAAAACAAAACCCTCGGCTACACACACACACACACACACACACACACACACACACACACACACATCTATATTATGAACACAGAACTCGACAGCAACTACGTGAAAACCTTTCTTACAATACAATATACACACTGATAACCACAATACTGTTGGGTGAATTAACCTGAGGAGTAAGCAGTGACACCTGGTGGCTGAAACGTAGTCAATAAAGTACAAATGTCAGACTGAACATGAGCTAAACACATTTTGTCATCTGACACGTTTTAACCACCCTAAAACGGTGGACAATAGCATAACTCAAATGACACTGTACTATGTTAAGTTACAATGCACATGAACAAAGACGAGGGGGAAACTAGCATCCGTCAAATAGCATGACAATTAGCATAAGCACAGCATCCTACTCCTGTCTCTAAGGGAGCGTGGGTTTGGGAAGAAATGGACGGTTTCTACATAGAAACCAAAGAAGAACAAACAAGAAACTACTTACAGTATGTCAAGACTCACAACACCACATGGGTTTGCTCCCTAAAACCTGCCACAGGCCAACTGCTGAGCCTCAGTTTTCTCTGTTGCCTACTAGGGGCATTAATTCAGCCAGCCAATAGGTGGCGCATTGGACTCACTGCACTAAATATCCATAGAACAGTGGCCATCAGGTAACACGGTTATTATACAACTAATGTAAGAGCTACTACAGAACAATACATTCTGAACTTCCCATTATCCATAGTCCCATTACAGTCCAAGCCTTTCTAACAACTACAGCTGTTTTAGGAAATTATTTTATACATAAAACTATATATTTGTGACCCATTTTTTAAGATTTACCCAACCAATGGGCTTTGTGCTGAGGTTGTGTAGGTGGAGGGAGCTGTGGCAGCAAACAGCGTTGGCATGAGAGTATTAGCAGAGTGATAGTGATAAGTGTTAGATTATAATGGCCCCGCTGTATAACTGCATGAATATGACTTGATGTTACACAGCTGTGAATGAGCCAATGATTGTGAAGCATACTAAATATGAAACAACTGATGCCAATCAGCCGATACGAGCCCAACGTCACTGCTCTGACTGAGCTGACGCTATGATTCATTAAGAGTCTGCTATTTTTGAGAGGGATTTGAATCGTGTGTTTTTCAAGGATGTTTGCAGAATTGTATCGGAGATTGCATCTCCTTAGCGATTTGTAGTTGATGCAGGCTTGTCAAAGTGAGTGAAGCTAATACAATGTTAATCCTGTTTACAGTAGGACACTAACAAGTGTAAGACACTTATTTCTCCAACAAGTTCCTGTTTTGAACGAATAGAGACCATGCAGGGCACTTGGCTTCCACAACCCCCAAAACATTCAATCATTTGATCGTTATCTCCCCACAAAGCTGTTCTGTAAGTAAGTAAGTGACACATCCAGAGCTGGGGTTTATCTGAATTTCCTGTTGCATGTCTCAGCATTTGGCAACAGCATCACGACAAGCACAAAGATTAAAAATGTAACACTGTACAGCAAAAGTATTATTCATGCAGAGAAAGCAGTACTTAAGAGAATGACTGACAATTTCATTCACATTGTAGTCAATTTACATCACTAGTTGTGATGGACAGCTGCATGCAGGATCTGCTGTTTGAGCTATTTGTTATGAAACACCTAATGTTAAAATCTTAACTCTTGTTAAACCTCATCTGCAGTTTGTGCCACAGACACACGGCAAGAGTCTGGCAGAGACAAACGGCTGAACATCTGACCAGCTTGCTGGAGTAGTCGTCTGAGCTGATCATGAATATCTTCATTTCCATGGAGGTAAACCAGAGGGTTGAGAGCACTGTTCAGACACACAAGGCCACGACTTATCTGATGAGCAATGAAGACTCCTTTAAACCATTCACGGCACAGCTTTTGTTTTGATAAAACTCTCGACCAGAGGTTGAGGTTCTTGAACACAAGATGGGGGATGTAACAAACAGAGAAGAGAAGAATCAAGATGAGCAACAACTTCAAGCTTCTCTGTTTCTGTATCTTGTCAGTCCTCTTCATTGTCCATAAAACTACAGCAATGTGTCCATAGCAGCCCAGTGTGATGAGGAATGGGATACAAAACCCAGTGAGTGTCCGTCCAAGGCTGTATTTCAGGTAATCCTCAACAAAGGAGTAAGTAGTGGTATCATAACATCCTCCAGACCTGTTTCTAGATGTTTTTTCATAAAACATGTCTGGAAGACTTTGAACGCTCACCAACAGCCAAACCATGACTGAGATAGTCACAGAGTGGGTGACAGTTATTCTTCCCATCACTCTCATTGGATGAACAATAGCCAGGTACCTGTACACACTTATACAAGTAAGGAACCCAATGCTGCCATATAAATTCAGATTGAAGCAGAATCTTGTTATCTTGCAGAATGCTTCTCCAAAGATCCATTTACTCTTCATCAAGTAGTACACCGCCAAAAATGGGACTGTGAGAAGATACAAAATATCTGCAAGTCCAAGGTTGAGAACAAAAACATTGATGATCTTAAGCTTCTTCCAGTTGTGCAGCAAAGTATTCAACCCCCATCCATTAGCTACCAGACCAACGATGAACACTAAGATGTAAACAGGAGGCAGGAATCTGTGTTCAAAGTCAAAGCTGATACGAGGACAAGAGGTGTTATTCATGCTGTCTCCTGACAAGCAGCAAAGTATGCGTTGGTGCCTAGAATGGCTGAAGTAACGGAGACAACATGTCTTTAAAGATTGCTTCATGCCAACCTTTCATTATTCTTAGAATCTTATCGTTGCTGGACTGAACAGAAAATTTGGATGTGGGTAGATCAAATGATAAAATTACTTCACAGGAAGCATGTAATCATATTTTTCTCTTAAGGTGTGAAATGCCACTTCATTCCATCGACTGCTTCATGTTAACAGATGGAAACAAAGTGGGTCAAAGCCAGTGGACACATACATGTCAGAACTGTTTTTATGCTGACTAGGGCAAGTCTATGTTAGGTTTCAGGTCTTAATAAACTTGTAAAGTGCAAGTCTATCAAGTTTCTGCTGATCATGTCTATCACAATCACACAGAACTTCTTGTGGATTTTAACACTTTCTTTTCTAAGATGTTTTGTTAGTGTTTTTACATTGTGAGAGTGTCGGTCAGGACACAAAACTGAACACTCTGGTAACTGTTCTGTCTTCTTTATTAATGACTTGGTTTGTACAGCTGGTGATGAGGATAGGTGTGTGTGTGTGTGTGTGTGTGTGTGGTTCTACAGAAACAAAACAAAGAGGAAATACAATATAAAAATCAGCTTACTGAGTAAAGGTGACTTGCAATTTACTTAAATAATATGAACAACTTCAACAGCAAAGGATCTTGTGATATATATATTAAAAAAAAAAAAACCCTCGGCTACACACACACACACACACACACACACACATATATATTATGAACACAGAACTCGACAGCAACTACGTAAAAACCTTTCTTTCAATACAATATACACACTGATAACCACAATACTGTTGGGTGAATTAACCTGAGGAGTAAGCAGTGACACCTGGTGGCTGAAACGTAGTCAATAAAGTACAAATGTCAGACTGAACATGAGCTAAACACATTTTGTCATCTGACACGTTTTAACCACCCTAAAACGGTGGACAATAGCATAACTCAAATGACACTGTACTATGTTAAGTTACAATGCACATGAACAAAGACGAGGGGGAAACCAGCATCCGTCAAATAGCATGACAATTAGCATAAGCACAGCATCCTACTCCTGTCTCTAAGGGAGCCTGGGTTTGGGAAGAAATTGACAGTTTCTACATAGAAACCAAAGAAGAACAAACAAGAAACTACTTACAGTATGTCAAGACTCACAACACCACATGGGTTTGCTCCCTAAAACCTGCCACAGGCCAACTGCTGAGCCTCAGTTTTCTCTGTTGCCTACTAGGGGCATTAATTCAGCCAGCCAATAGGTGGCGCATTGGACTCACTGCACTAAATATCCATAGAACAGTGGCCATCAGGTAACACGGTTATTATACAACTAATGTAAGAGCTACTACAGAACAATACATTCTGAACTTCCCATTATCCATAGTCCCATTACAGTCCAAGCCTTTCTAACAACTACAGCTGTTTTAGGAAATTATTTTATACATAAAACTATATATTTGTGACCCATTTTTTAAGATTTACCCAACCAATGGGCTTTGTGCTGAGGTTGTGGAGGTGGAGGGAGCTGTGGCAGCAAACAGCGTTGGCATGAGAGTATTAGCAGAGTGATAGTGATAAGTGATAGATTATAATGGCCCCGCTGTATAACTGCATGAATATGACTGGATGTTACACAGCTGTGAATGAGCCAATGATTGTGAAGCATACTAAATATGAAACAACTGATGCCAATCAGCCGATACGAGCCCAACGTCACTGCTCTGACTGAGCTGACGCTATGCTTCATTAAGAGTCTGCTATTTTTGAGAGGGATTTGAATCGTGTGTTTTTCAAGGATGTTTGCAGAATTGTATCGGAGATTGCATCTCCTTAGCGATTTGTAGTTGATGCAGGCTCGTCAAAGTGAGTGAAGCTAATACAATGTTAATCCTGTTTACAGTAGGACACTAACAAGTGTAAGACACTTATTTCTCCAACAAGTTCCTGTTTTGAACGAATAGAGACCATGCAGGGTACTTGGCTTGTAGCATGTGGCAACAGCATCATGACAAGCACAAAGATTAAAAATGTAACACTGATCATTATCTCCCCACAACCCTGTTCTAAAAAAGAACCGTGACACACCAAGAGCTGGGGATTATCTGAATTTACGTTTTATTTGAAATATTTCTCAGCATGAACGTCATGACAAAACACAAATATCACAAATGTAACACTGTACAGCAAAAGTATTATTCAAGCAAAGAATGTAAAGAGAATGACTGACTTTCATTCACACTGTAATCAATTTACATGACTAGTTGTGATGGACAGCTGCATGTTAAAGTTAAAGATCTGCTGTTTGAGCTATTTGATATGAAACACTTAATGTTAAAATCTTAACTCTTGTTAAACCTCATCTGCAGTTTGTGCCACAGACACACAGCAGGAGTCTGGCAGAGACAAACGGCTGAACATCTGACCAGATTGCTGGAGTAGTCGTCTGAGCTGAGCAGGATTATCTTCATTTCCATGGAGGTAAACCAGAGGGTTGAGAGCACTGTTCAGACACACAAGGCCACGACTTATCTGATGAGCAATGTAGACTCTGTTGAACCATTCACGGCACAGTTTCTGTTTTAATAAACCTCTTGACCAGAGGTTGAGGTTCTTGAATACAAGATGGGGGATGTAACAAACAGAGAAGAGAAGAATCAAGATGAGCAGCAACTTCAAGCATCTCTGTTTCAGTGCCTTGTCTGTGGTACTTTTGCGGCAGAGAACGACAATCACATGTCCATAGCAGCCCAGTGTGATGAGGAATGGGATACAAAACCCAGTGAGTGTCCATCCAAGGCTGTATTTCAGGTAATCCTCAACATGGATCTTATGTGTGGTATCATAACATTTTCCAGATTTCTTTCCAAATGTTTTTGTGTAGAACATGTCTGGAAGACTTTGAACGCTCACCAACAGCCAAACCATGACTGAGATAGTCACAGAGTGGGTGACAGTTATTCTTCCCATCACTCTCATTGGATGGACAATAGCCAGGTACCTGTACACACTTATACAAGTAAGGAACCCAATGCTGCCATATAAATTCAAGTTGAAGCAGAATCTTGTTATCTTGCAGAATGCATCTCCAAAGATCCATTTACTCTTCATCAAGTAGTACGCCACCAAAAATGGGACTGTGAGCAGATACAAAATATCTGCAAGTCCAAGGTTGAGAACAAAAACACTGACATTACCCAGTTTCTTCCAGTTGTGCAGCAAAGACTTCAGTCCCCATCCATTAGCTACCAGACCAACGATGAACACTAAGATGTAAACAGGAGGCAGGAATCTGTGTTCAAAGTCAAAGCTGACACGAGGAC
>VMKM01002376.1:0-74746 GCA_008360985.2 Macquaria ambigua
CTCCATGGTATAACCCGCAAACCCGCAAATTAAAACAAACATCGCGAAACTTGAAAGGAAAGGGCGTTCCACCAATCTGGAAGAATCACATTTAGCCTGGCAAGATAGTCTTAAAATCTATAGGAAGGCCCTCCGTAATGCCAGAGCAGCCTACTACTCATCATTAATAGAGGAAAATAAGAACAACCCCAGGTTTCTGTTCAGCACTGTAGCCAGGCTGACAGAGAGTCACAGCTCTGTTGAGCCATGTATTCCTATAGACCTCAGTAGTAACAACTTCATGAGCTTCTTTAATGATAAAATTGTAACTATTAGAGACAAAATTCAGCACCTCCTGCCCTCAGTTGGTACTGACTTATCTTCAAACACAGGACTCTGAGAAACAACCGTAAAACCTGATATACATTTAGACAGCTTTTCTCCCATCAACCTTAATCAACTAACTTCAGTGATTCTTCATCTAAGCCATCAACGTGTCTCTTAGACCCCGTCCCAACTAGGCTGCTTAAAGAAGTTTTACCCTTAGTTAGCACTAGATATGATCAACCTGTCCTTATTAAAAGGCTATGTGCCACAGTCCTTTAAAGTAGCTGTAATTAAACCTCTTCTTAAAAAGCCCACTCTTGATCCAGGGGTTTTGTCAAATTATAGACCTATATCTAACCCTCCTTTTCTCTCTAAGATCCTTGAGAAAGCAGTCGCCAATCAGCTGTGTGACTTTCTACACAACAATAAGCTGTTTGAGGATTTTCAGTCAGGATTTAGAGTGCATCATAGCACAGAGACAGCACTGGTGAAAGTTACAAATGACCTTCTAATTGCATCAGACAATGGACTTGTCTCTGTACTTGTCTTGTTAGATGTGTTAGTGTAGTGTTGGATCTTGTTAGTGCAGCAATTGATACCATTGACCATCACATTCTATTACTACTACAACATTTAATTGGCATTAAAGGTACCACACTAAGCTGGTTTAAATCCTATTTATCAGATCGATATCAGTTTGTACATGTTAACGATGAATCCTCTGTAAGTTAGTCACAGAGTTCCACAAGGTTCTGTGCTTGGACCAATTCTGTTTACCTTATATATGCTTCCTTTAGGCAATATTATTAGGAAGCACTTAATAACATTTTCATTGTTACGCAGATCAAGCCAGATGAAACAATCAATTAGCTAAACTTCAAGCATGCCTTAAGGACATAAAAACCTGGCTAACCTGCAATTTTCTGATGTTAAACTCAGACAAAACCGAAGTTATTGTACTTGGCCCCGAACACCTTCGAAACATATTATCTAAAGATACAGTTTCTCTATATGGCATTGCCCTGGCCTCCAGCAACACCGTAAGGAATCTTGGAGTTATCTTTGATCAGGATATGTCCTTTAACTCCGACATAAAACAAACTTCAAGGACTGCCTTTTTTCACTTACGTAACATTGCAAAAATCAGGCACATCCTGTCTCAAAAAGATGCAGAAAAACTAGTCCATGCATTTGTTACATCTAGGCTGGATTATTGCAACTCTCTATTATCAGGCTGCCCCAATAAGTCCCTTAAGACTCTCCAGCTGATTCAATTCAATTCAATTCAGTTTTATTTATATAGTGCCATATCATAACAAAGTTATCTCAGGGCACTTTTTCGAGTAGAGCAAGTCTAGACCGACTCTTTATAGAGTATAGTATAGATTCAGAATGCTGCGGCACGTTTACTGAGATCATATTTCTCCAATACTAGCTTCTCTACACTGCCTCCCTGTAAAATCCAGAATAGAATTTAAAATCCTTCTCCTCACCTTCAAAGCCCTTAATGGTCAGGCACCATCATATTTTAAAGAGCTCATAGTACCCTATTACTCCACTAGAGCACTGCGCTCCCAGAATGCAGGGTTCCTTGTGGTTCCTAGAGTCTCTAAAAGTAGAGTGGGAGCCAGAGCCTTCAGCTATCAAGCTCCTCTCCTGTGGAACCAGATCCCAGTTTGTGTACGGGAGGCGGACACCCTCTTCACATTTAAGAGTAGGCTTAAGACTTTCCTCTTTGATAAAGCTTATAGTAGGGCTGACTCAGGTGACCCATGAGCCACCCCTTAGTTATGCTGATATAGGCCTAGACTGCTGGGAGACTTCCCATGATGCACTGAGCTCCTCTCTCCTCTCTCCTCCTCTTCCTCTCCATCTGTACGCCCTCATATCCCATCAATGCTTGTTACTAATTCAACTTCTTCCCGTAGTTGTGTGCTTTCTCTCCTCTTTCTCTCTCTCTCCTTCTGTTGCTTTCTGCAGGTGTTTCTGGATCTATGGTTGCACCTGATGCCCCCGTGCTCCTGCTCTGCACCCCCTGCTGCTATTGCTGTTATTGCTCTTATTATTAGTATTGCTATTATAATATTGCTCTTAGTATTATTTCTGTTGGTGTTATCATCAATACCATTACAACTATTGCTTTGCATCTCTATGTGGAACTGTATTGTGCTGCTGTGTGTTTTCTTTCCTCCTGCTCTCTCTCTTCCCCCCCCTTCAACCCAACCAGTCGAGGCAGATGACCGCCCACCTAGAGCCTGGTTCTGCTCGAGGTTTCTACCTGTTAAAAGGGAGTTTTTCCTTGCCACTGTCGCCTAGTGCTTGCTCATGGTGGGAATTTTTGGGTCTCTGTAAATATAAAGAGTCGGTCTAGACCTGCTCTACTCGAAAAAGCCCTGAGATAACTTTGTTATGATATGGCGCTATATAGATAAAAAATTGAATTGAATTGAATTGGTAGAAGCTCGAGTCAGAACCAAACAGGGAGAAGCTGCTTTTAGCTACGATGCTGCACACAGATAGAACCAACTTCCTGATGATCTCAATTGCAGCCCAACCAAGCAACTTTCAAATCTAAAGTTAAAAAATCTGTTGTTCTCCAGTGCCCTTTGATTGATTGGTTTTTTAATGCACTTTCATTTCCCTTGTGGCTTTTAGGGCAACTTTCAACTTATTACTGCACTGTGCTGTAACTATTTAATTTAAGTTTATGTATTTAATTTAATTTAATTTTATTCTTTATTCTGGTTTTTATTGCTTATTGTTTTGAATGTCATTCTAATGCCTTTATTTGCCTATGTAAAGCACTTTGAATTGCCTCTGTGTTTGAAATGTGTGCTATGTATGTATATAGTATAGCTGCCTTGCCTCACCTCACCTTGCTAGTGTTGCCTGTCAAGATGGTCCTGTGTTGCTAATCAGGACTATATACCATACAGTAGCAGGACTATACAATTTCTTTTCAAGTGTTAGATGTTCAGATAGATATCTCATGTCTGTGTGTTAATTACAGAGCTGAAGTCATGACTTGGTTAGCCTAGCTTAACATAAAGACTGGAAGCAGGGGGAAGGAGCTAGCCTGGCTCTGTCTAAAGTTCAAAAATATGCCTACCAACATCTCTAAAGTTCACTAATTAACATGTTGTATCTGGTTGGTTTATTCTG
Organism: Macquaria ambigua; assembly: GCA_008360985.2. NCBI lineage: Eukaryota > Metazoa > Chordata > Actinopteri > Centrarchiformes > Percichthyidae > Macquaria > Macquaria ambigua. Next base: position 3,469 of record VMKM01002376.1, read on the forward strand.
TGTACAAACAGAATTGTTTTAGGGGTTACGGTGGCCCTGAAGGTCAAAACATGACATTTCACAAAACACAACTATATTTCACAAAATAAAATGTCGTGTTTTGTGAAATGTTGTTGTGTTTTGTGAAATGTTGTTGTGTTTTGTCAAATGTGGTGTTTTGTCAAATGTCGTTGTGTTTTGTGAAATGTTTTTGTGTTTTGTCAAATGTGGTGTTTTGTGAAATGTGTTTTGTGAAATGTCGTGTTTTGTGAAATATCGTGTTTTGTGAAAAGTTGTCTCTTCGGAAATGTGTTTCGTCAAATGTGTTTTGTCAAATGTTGTTGTGTTTTGTCAAATGTTGTCGTGTTTTGTGAAATGATGTGTTTTCTGAAATGTTGTGTTTTCTGAAATGTTGTGTTTTCTGAAATGTCGATGTGTTTTTACTCTTAGGGCCACCGTAAGGGGGAGTTATATGCTGTTATATGTTTGTTCCATTCGATTATGTCTGTGCAGTGTCTCCAGCTATAGTGCAGGTTGCCAGATGCAAATCGATGAGCACATGATTTGGTATGTATAAGCATGATGGTAGTAAACCTGGCAACCTCACTGTGACGACAATGCTGTGTTCATGTCAAATGGGAGTTTCCCTTGGCAACTTTGCCAGTTTCCTTTACATGGAATTCGGAAGTACCTGAAAATCAAACAAACATGGACACCTCACATCAACCAGTCTGTCTTTCAAGGTAATTAACACCAAAGTATTTGCAGTATTTTCAACCCCCACACGATCAACTCTGCAAAAATACAACCATCTTGAGTTGCTCATGACATGAACGCTAGCAAGTCATGGGAATCTTTTCATCTCCACCATCCATTCTGTATGATGTGAAAGTGGCTCAAGGAAGCTGCGCACATGACTGTGCCTGGCTGTTGTTCGATAAGCAATAGTTACAGCATGTAAGTCACCCTAAAACCACAAATTGTTGATTTTACATTACTGTTTCTGTACAAGTAAAACACACAAGAGACAATGTGTTAAATAGTGAACTTTAGATGTGTTGGAAGGTGTATCTTTGAACTAATATTTGAGCTAACTGTTTCCAGTCTTTGTGCTAGGCTAACCATGTCCTGACTCTAGCTCCGAACTTAACACACATACATGAAATTGATATCAATCTTCTCATCTCACTCTAAACAAGAAAGCGCATTTCCCAAAATGTTGACCTATTCCTTTAATAACCTAAATAGCTGAACCTGTATCTCTCTGTGTTCAGCTTCTGACACTGGTGCCAACATGCTGTTAGAAGCACAGAGCTTTAAGAATGCTTGTAAAACATGTTTCCTCTATGTATACAGCCAGTGCAGCTTCAACAATGCTGCCATGAACCATCAGCACTCATAACATCCAGCCTCACTCATGCTAGTCAGAATGACTACATGAAGCCTGCAGACGTGCTGTTGGAGGCTGGAATGTGCTGCATGTTCCCAAAGTCCTGCACAATTACTTAAGCCTCTTTCAGTATGAGTGCATTAATGAAATCTTGGTACATGGTACCAATATCTAGCAACATTGACTGGAAAAATAAACCCCCCTGTACATTGTAGTGTAATGTAAATGTACAGTAATGTAAATTATTATATTGATTGCATTATCAAAGCAAACCCTCTCAGCTTGCCATGGATTTAGGCGGAAAGCCATTGTACTACTGCTTACTGTAGTTGTAGTGTTGCCTAACTGCACTGACATCACTGTCTTAAAATAACTCAGTGCACATCATTAAACATTTAAAACATGGTAACAGGGATTTCAGCATAAATATGAAATCAGACCTTGTTTGGGAAGCTGTATATTGGCCTTTTGGAACACTCCAGCAAGAACTGTTTTCTCTTATGAGAACCCAACTGTACTTTTCTCTCAGCCAGATACTGTCTGGTGGTCTTATAGGATGAGAGGAGCTGCTTTGACCGGCCATTATGAAAGCCTGACCCAATAATATAGGGCTGCAATTGAGACTTATTTTCATTATTGTTTAATCTGCAGATTATTTTCTGTTGATTCATTAATTGCTTGGTCTAAAAATTCTCATCAAAATTATTCAAAGGTGAGTTCTTCGATTTTTTTTTTGTCTAACAGTCCAAAACCCAAAGATATTTAATTTATTATTATAGAAGACCAAGAAAAACCAGCACACATTCACATCTGAAAAGCTGGAACCAGTGATTGATTGGCATTTTTGCTTTAAAAATTACTTAATGCTGCATTCATTGATTTAAACAGTTGCCCATTTACATATCCAGCAGACACAAAAAAACATTAGCAATCATTTGGAGTTGTGTTGCTGTCCACCTGGATAATGTAAGTTCATTCTTCTTATACTGTAGTTCTGTTTTGGTCGCCACCAACTCCTGACAAAAATTGCTGGCTCTTTATCTGCTAAATGCTCCAGATAGCTAGATAAATGCTAACTTTGTCTGTCTGCTGTTTGTTGCTGAGCAGGTAGTGTACAGTAGGTTTATCAGAGCTTTTTCACTGAAAACAGCTGCCTGCTGCTGCTGGAAAGCAGGCTGATGAGAGTGCTATGACAGAACCAAAACAGTATACTAGTAAAGTAGCTATAACCAAAAAAATGAGATGAAAGACACGCTGAGGGAAACTGCAGAGTTGGTGATAATTATCTATGGGTTCATCACTATGAGAAACACCTTTTACAGTACACATGGTCATTTTTTTCAACAATTAACTGATTATCAGAATTGATGCCAATTATTTTTTGTCAACTAACTGACTAATTGTTAAAACACTATAGTATCAAGTATTCCTACTATTGACAATACATTTATACTTCTACTTCAATCTTTTTGCTAGATTGCAAAGCTGTGCCAGGATTATGCTTATATCTCTGGTCACTATAATGGTCAATATAAAAGACACCTATGTGGCTAGTCTACTGAACAAGTGGTGAACTCATCAACAAATGCCCTGAAGCTACCAAAACAGAAAATTAACCTTTCCTACTAATAAGAAGGCAGACTGATGTATACTGAGTGGCAAACATGCAAAAATCTGAATCTGCCATCATACATTTACATGGGAAAAAAACATGGAAATCCAGATTCAGAGATTCAGAAATAATTCAATCTTTTACAGACTGCTGAATTTTAATACATTTTATAAAAATAAAACATTTTTTACAAAACTGTAAACCTGTGTTTGGACACTAAGTGGTGAGAGGGATTGTATCATGTGAAATAGTGACATCAAAACAAAGCCATTATAGACTCATCTTGATGCCTAATAATGTCTCTCTAAAGGGCACTATACACTGCCGTTTTGGGCTGTCCAACACAAAGGTTTACAAACGTGTTGAAATCTTTGGTCGTCAATCTAAAATGGCGGCAAACAGACATGAGATTCTTTTAAACTCTCTTGGAAAGAAAATGAATAAACACTTTCTCAATATATTAAACAATTCCTTTAATCTACGCTTTTGATTGGCATGTCAAAAGACAAATTTAGTCCTTTTGGCAAATCCATGGGCCTACCAACATATACATTTTATGAAATGGGAATCAAAGCCATTTTAGACTCATCTTGATGCCTAATAATGTCTCTCTAAAGGGCACTATACACTGCCGTTTTGGGCTGTCCAACACAAAGGTTTACAAACGTGTTGAAGTCTTTGGTCGTCAATCTAAAATGGCGGCAAACAGACATGAGATTCTTTTAAACTCTCTTGGAAAGAGAGTCTTTACGACAGCGTCAACTCGCTTTTACTTCGTCTTCCAAGGCCTTGTATTTTAGAGTCACTGTCATGTCTTCCAACTCCCATCTCTCTCTCTCTCTCTCTGGGACAGCATGCTCTCTCATCTCGCTCCGCTGAACAACCCATCTATTAGACAGAGCATGACTGATTAAATCCTTTGCAGATCCCACAAAATGAAAAAATACAGACATGCACACAAAGCAGCACAGATCTGTGCACACTACACTCCACTTATCTCAGATGACCACAGTGTGTCACAGGGTAAGATTGTGTAAATAGGCTTCTTTGGTTATGAATCTTATGCCTGTGCTTATGTGTAAACACATTTTTTTCACCAGCTTACAAGTGTTAGAGGGACACCAGATACAAGATACAAAATTATATTCTCTTCTAAATATATTTGATTAGTCAAAGGTAAAAGCATTCACCTCTTGCACTGACTCCTTAGTTTTTCTTCCTGATGTTTACATGTCTTGAGGATTATCGGTCTTGAGTGTATCAGGCATGTTTCATTAGTATCAGGGATGTCCTGAGCAGATATGCTGGATGTACTGGGGCTGATCAAGACAATCTATTATTGATTGTATCATCTACCATAAAGCTTGATTCATTTTGAATCCAGCAACACCAGCTGTCAAAAACACCCCTATGTGCTCAGCTATATTTCAGTTACCTAACTTGCGGTCTTCATAGGTCAGAATTGTTGGACCTGATCCGTAAAGGCTCAGTGGAAAACCTACTCAAACCCAACATGCATTCATTGATTTTCAGAAAAAAAGTACCTGATCCAAAAAGGAACCAAGGATAATTAGATCTAATGGCAAATGACCCAAACAAAGAGAGAACATCAACACTGGTTGCTAGAAGGCACCAGGTTCACTGTGTGGCAATTAGTTTGTGGTAAGAGGCACTTCAATGATTTAGTATTGCACTTCCATAAAGTTAGGAAAGACAGATTGAAGGCCTTTATACACCGGGGACGTGACGAATAAACGACATGAAAATGCGAAATTCTCCGCATGCAAATGTTTCGCATCAAAACTATTCATACTGGCAGTGATGAGAATTTGCAGTAGATAGATATATTTGCACCAGCTCATTCTTCAGAACTGAAACACTATAAATACAACACAGGAGCACTTATATAATGGCTATGTGTGCTCCAATATGTATTCTCCAGTGTCTTATGTTACTTTGGGTAGTCTGTGTGCAGTGCCCAGGTAAAAAGCTCACAGAGTGCCTCCCGTATTTGATTAACATGATGAGCCAAACCTGCTATGACACTGTTGCCTTGCTACCAATTCTACTACATCCAGAAGTAAACTACATAAGCTACTCACATCCTGCATCTGGTGATGCTACTCCACACGTCCTTGAATTCATTGTCTTTATTTCGTGTCCTTTCTCATATAAATACAGGGTGATGAGAAATACAAACAATCAACTGGTCCGCCATTCTGGAATTGTCATGTGACGTCTGTTCCGCACAACATGATCGGTTGATGTCTTTATTCGGCATGCAAAAGCTCAGAAAAATCTACCTTGTTCCGGAAAAAATTATGTTGCTGCATAATATTGGTGTTCTGTGTGAAAGTACTCAATTCAAACAAATATATTGACGTGTGAATTAATCGCACAAAAAAAAAGCCCCCGGTGTGTTAAGGCCTTTGGACTAAGACTACCACTTACTAATTAATAACCAATGGACAGAAGGGTGTAGCAACAGGGAGTAGGGCCCATAGCTAATTTTTTCCCCGAGACCCCCTTGTGGGTTTATCCGGCCCTGCTTAAAGACCTCTGCTCAGTGGCAACTTGCTTGAAAAGCTGCATGTTGGGAACAAACAGCAGCCAACAGTTTCAATTAATATAATCTACACTGACAGTGAGTGTCAGTGAGTACAGCTATGAGTTGAAAAGAATAGCTGCCTCTTTGCCTCTATTTCAGTGACATTTTGTTGGTTTACCACTGCTGATGGTTGAAAACTACATTTAAAATTCAGTATAACCAATTAGCCTACTAATCCTGTGCTAGAAGAGTGTCTCATAGTCTGGACAAAGGATAAAAGGTGTAATTGCCTTTTTTTCTGTTTTTAAAAATAGTATAATGGGTTTGAAACAGTCTTTAAGCTCATTATGACACCTAGTACCAGCTTGAGAATCAACTGAGAAATAAATTAACCTGAAGTTTCCCCTTAACCTGTGACTTGAATAACCTGAATTTTCTATAAAATGCCCTCAGTTACTCTGTGGCAAAACCATAATGCCATCACAGACCATTGGCACACAGACAGGCAGCCAAAGCAGTAGTGGTTCCTGAGGGCAAAACATTAGGTATGATACCATAATTAATAACTGGGTAGGTCTACAATTGTAAAAACATCTTACCATTAGCCTTAGTGGAGCTACACAGCTACTACACAAGTTGTTAAGTTCTGGTCTCTCCAGGAGGCCCTTGCTGCCCCTCTACCCTGCGCCCTCCGGCTCCATGTAGAGGATGAGATCTTAATGAAGTTTATGTTCTTCCTCCAACACTACAGGTGTAGCAGAGGATGATCTGATCACAGGAGTTTGTCCAGCAAGCCAGTGCTCTTCCTCCAGCTCGGCGGCTCAAGGAGCGGCGCTGACGGGCAGCCACAGCCTCCCGGTCCCGACTCCATCTGCACGGCAGCACTATGGGAAATCAAAGCAGAAGATTCAGCTGCCACTGTGTCATTATAACCTAGCCTACACTTTAAATAATTTTCCTTTGAATGACACATGAGTGTGGCGGTGGGGGTGATGATAGATCACCTTCAGGATGCATCGACTGTTTCAAAATAATGTTATATTTTATAGTGACGACAGCAGGAGATGAAACTGTCAAGAAAAGAGTGGGCATGGTCACGGTTTATCAAATAGCCTATGCCTATAGTCGCATACGGTTATAATTTCTTTAGCAGCCTATGGAAACGCGGCTATTAATAGGATTTGACTGTGCGTTTGCGCGCCGACTGTGATTTTGAACAGAGGATGGACAATTATTCAGTTATTTCTCCAAATATGTCCATCACAGTATGCCGTTAATGGATCAAAATACAGATACAAAGATTATATGTGAATTTATCTACGATATTTTATGAAAAGCAAAGGGCTGAATTACCTGCGGTGGTGTCTTCTCCTCTCAGCTGAGCAGAATCCAGACCCTCCTCAATTCAGGTCAGTGAAGATAGTGGCTGCGCTTCATTTGCCTGTAACGATGTGCCGCATGTTACGTAGTGAGCAAAGGCGGGGAGACCCGGTTAAATAAAGTGCAGGCGGCACATGAGGCGGGGGAGGGTGTGACGTTTCAGCTGACAATCAAACAGCTGCAGGTTGTGGCAGGCAGCTATGGTAACCATTCTTTTTGAGGATTACTTGTTATGAGAAGTAGGCTCTACAAAGAGCAACATATCAGGTAGATTCAGTGGTGAACTATAACAGTAGAGTACATTTATTCAACTACTGTACTTGAGTACAGTTTGAGTTACTTCACATGAGTATTTCCCCTTTCTGACTTTACTAAATATTTCAATTTTCTGCTGGGCTACTTTATATTAATACTCCCCAACCAGTTGCCTTTGGTGCATACAAAAGTGATTGATTGATTACATTTCAGAGGGAAATATTTTATTTTCTACTACACTACATTTATTTCACAGCTATAGTCCTTAGTTACTTTGTATATTAAGCAGTGGTGGAATGTAACAAAGTACATTTATTCACTTGTGTACAATTTTGAGGTACTTTTACTTTACTTGAGTATTTTCATTTTATGCTACTTTATACTTCTACTTCACCACATCTTCAGTTCAGTTCAAATTACTTCAAAGAGAATTAAAGCTGCAAGCAGCGATGAGCGGGACCTTGCACCCTCACACACCACATGTGTGTCGGGGGGAGTGGCAGCTGTGGTGTCTTTACTGGAAGTTGGTTGGCATGGCTCTGAATTTTCATGACTATAGGAGACTGCATGAATGAGTAAAATATTCTTTCCTGTGTGGAGTAGCCTACATGGAGCTGGAAATGACATATTGGAAATTTTGTATACATTTGATGAAGTATGTGTCAGCTAGGCTTCACTTCCTGTTGACAGTAGGCGTTGCTTCATAAGTTATTAATAAATGACTGCATTTACTGGACATTGCCTGACATGGATAAACATTTTCATGAATATTGGACATTGCATGAGGGGCTAAAATATCACGTCCTGTGCCCACTATGTGGTGCTAAAGAACACACACTAATCATACATTATGTTGCTGTATATCAAGTGTAGACCACACAATGTAAATCGAATGATGTTTGTCACTTAAGGCTTGCTTCTTGTTGCCAGCAGGTGGTGCTATGACTATGACTCAATATTGGCATGTAGATGTCCTCAGGCCTGGACTCTTATCAAGCATATCAAGTTTGCTGCAGATTGGACAATGTACAGTGGAGTTACAACAGCTTTGTGTTTCATGGAAAAACACGCAAGTTGTCCAGCTTGCCATGGCAACAGCATTCCATGAAAACTCAGGAGCTTCGCGATATACTGTAGTATCGTGAAGGGCTTCAGATTTCTCTGCCCAAATTTGAAATGGATCTGGTAAACCTGCTAGGAGGAGGACATAAAAGCACAGCACCTGTAACTTCCTGTTGCTAGTATGTAGTGCTATGACTATGAGTTAATATTGGCATGTCTTCAGGCCTGGACTCTTCTCAAGCATGAGAAATTTGGGGCAGATTTGACACTATAAATTTGAGTTACAACAACTTCCTGTTTCATGGTGAATCACACAGATTGACTGCCATGCCACGGCAAAAATGCTTCACAATTTAGCATCACAAAGGTCTTGATTGCACTGACCAAATATAAAAGTCAATCTGGTTAATTCTCTAGGAGGAGTTTGTTTAAATATAGTGCCTGTAAATAGAAAAGAAAATGCCCTAAAATTGCACAGTAAATTCAAAATGGCTGACTTCCTGTTGGGTTTGGCCATGTCCCTTCTTACATTATCAACCTTCTCACCCCTTACATCCCGGCTCGTACTCTCAGGTCTGCAGCTGTTGCTCTCGGTCCCCAGGGCAAGGCTTGAGACAGAGGGTAGGCATTTGCAGTAACAATTCACAATTGTGGAATAACCTTACATTGGGAATCAGACAAGCTACCTCAGTGTCCTCTTTTAAAAACACATTTTTATAAAATGGCTTTTAATTCGAGTTTTTGTTTTTGTTTTATGCTTTTATTCATTTATTTATTTTTAAGAATTGCATTAATTGTCTTTTATCTATGTTTCTATTTCTTGCCTTGAATTTATTCTAACTTGTAATTGCAGTGTATTTTCTGTTTTTATGTCTGTGAAGCACTTTGAAATGTTTGGGGGTCCTAACTTTTGAGGTAAAAGGCCAGCTTTTAGAGATTGTAAAGCCAGCCATATACTCTAGTAACCTGATTTTGAATGGTGTTGGAGAATATGCAGCATGCACCAGCTGCCAGCAGGCTCCCTGTGCCCTAGGAAGGGGGCCTCCAGCCCTCTGCTTCCCAGAGGGGAAGACCTCCAGCAGGCTATCCATTATTAATATTAGTTTATTTACAAACAGCACATCACATATGTTTATTTACAAACAGCACATCACATATAAAACAACATCATACAAAATCTACATGACATAGTCTTCCTGTGCCCCAGGAGGGGTCCTCCAGCAGGCTCTGCGTACCCCAGGAGGGGGGCCTCCAGCAGGCTCCCCATGCCCCAGGGACAGCTCTCAGCCCTGGGGAGGCCTCCAGCATGTTCCAGCAGGCCCAGGCTGCCTCACAAGATGTTATTTTTCAAAACCTTGTAAGCGGAGGCCAGCCATTCCCCTACAAGCCAGTCAGAATACATCGGCTCTCTCTCAGCCATGGGGACACCTCCAACAGGCTCCCCATGCCCCAGGAATGGCTCTCAGCCCCAGGAGGTCTCAAGCATGCTCCAGCATGCCCAGGCCTGACCATAACCCCCAGAGGCCCGGCCCTTGGCCCCCTGACCATAATCCCTCCTCCAGGAACCTCACCCACCAGCCGAACCTGGACCCACTCTTAAGCAACCCCTGTGGGCTACACACTTATAGCTGCACCCGCCAGATGTGTGCCCCTGGTACTCTGTTTGACACTTTGTGCCCCTGGTAGTCTGCTGGACAACCAGAGGGAAGGAGGGAGGGAGGTGGGGCCTGTGCACACGGCCGAGTGCCTGTTCATGGTGGCCTTCAGCAGGCTCTCCCATAATCCTAAAACATGTTAGACAGGTTAGGTTAACTGACGACTCAGTTGCCAGTAGGTGTGACTGTGAGTGTGAATGGTTGTCTGTCTCTATGTGTTAGCCCTGTGATTGACTGGTGACCTGTCCAGGGTGTACCCCGCCTCTTGCCCAGTGTCAGCTGGGATTGACTCCAGCCCCCCACAACCCTCTAAGGATAAGTGGTTATAGATAATGGATTTATTTATTGTGCAACCCTTAATTAGCTTTTTTATGAATCAAAAATGTGTTTTCATCCATCATGAAACTATCAAATTTGCATCTATCATGAAAATGTGCATTAAAAAGGTGATGTTGTGCTGGCGGCATTTTTCATGCCGCTAGATGGAGCCATTACTCCACTCATAGCCAGTCCCAACCATATTTGTGGTTTTTAATGAATATATCAAGATTTTATTCATATATTTATGCTTTATAATATGCTCTTTAAAGATGGATTTATTGTCTTTAACACATATTTGTAGTTTCAAACAATATATTTATTGTGCTACCCTGTGACAAAGTGGGAGAGACCTCCTTTACTCACCACTTGTCCCATTCATGTTCATTTTACACATTACATATTAGTTTCTACAGGTGTTCATTTTGCTATAATTTACCATTGCTATTGTATCATTGCAGCACTTACTATCCTGGGTTTGTTTGTGTTAGCATTAGGTTACAGTTTAAATCGAAGCACATGAGTAAATTAAAGCAAACACACAGCCACAGGTTAGTTTCAGTTATCTTTATTATGTTGCAGGTTTGAACATTGTTTAATTGTTTGTTCCTTTGTTCACACTCACCATGCAGGTCTATCCTTTGGGAGGGGGCTGCCCAGCAGTTCCTGATTTTTATGGTGTTGGTGATGTCATAGCTGACATCACGGGGCCAAACCAAATGGAGGGGTTTTCTTTTGTGAAAGGAATATTTCATTTGTTTTTGATATATGCTGAAGTAGTGTGTAGGCCTACTGACCTTATATAACGCCTGTTAGAAATGTAACTGAGCGTATAAAAGGAGTCCAAGAAGGTAGGGGATTGTATTGTATTAAGGTTACTGGGGAGGACAACCTTTGGGGTTGTGGTACTGGCCGCAGCACTCTAGGTGCTAATTGAAGACCCTATATATATATATTCAGTTGTGTTGCTGCTCCTGAAGAGGAGAGGTGAGGTGAGGTTGTGCTGCTGCACGCTGCTGCAGGCTGCTGCAGGCTGCTGCAGGCTGCTGCAGCTATTTTATGAATAGAAAATGTATTCATTTGAAGCAATCATGAAAATGTGGGATCAAAAGTTGATTCCAATCAAGTTGTGCAGGCACTCTTAGTTGCAAGGCATTTTTCATTCCTCTAGAAGGAGCCATTGTTTAACTTACAGCCAGTGTCCGCTGTCTTCTCATCTCTTCCGACCCCAGGTGGGTCTTAGGGCTGCCACAGACTTCCATCGGAAAATGCTGCTTCAAATCTGACCTGCACTCTTTGCAGAAGGCACCCAGTGGAAAGTGTTTATGCTTTTGAATCCATATCCATGCCCTTTTTAAAATTTGTGCTTTTTAATGAATATCCAAAGGTTTAATTCATATAGTATATTTTCAGGTGATTTATTATATGAAAGTCCTCTTCATTCTCTCTGTCTGACTCTGTGTATGTCTGTCTGTCTGTATTTATTTATGTATGTATCTATCTATGGTGCAGAAAAGCACACTTGCATTACCATTTGTTTGCGTAGGAGAGATGGCATTCATCCCACTTTGGATGGAGCCGCTCTCATATCTAGAAATCTGGCCGAATTTATTAGTGGCCCAAAGCCATGACAGCTCAGAGTTCAGACCACAGACTTAATACAGTCTGTGGTCCAGACCAGGAGGCAGAGCTGCAGTCCTACATGCTCCTCTGCGCTTCCATTAGAGCAGTTACCCACCTAAACTCCACAGAGAGGTTGTCTGCCCCCCGACCACTTAAATTATTTAAATCAAAAGTAAACAGAAGAGGAGTTACACATAAAAACCTAATAAAAAGTAAAACCACCACTGCAACAGTACAACAAAATAGGAGAATTAAATGTGGACTCTTTAACATCAGATCTCTCTCATCTAAAGCTGTTCTAGTGAACGATCTAATATCAGATCATAATATTGATTTATTCTGTCTTACTGAAACCTGGCTGTGTCAGGATGAATACGTTAGCCTAAATGAATCCACTCCCCCAGTCACATTAATACTCACATTCCTCGAGGCTCAGGCCGAGGAGGTGGAGTTGCAGCCATCTTCGACTCAAGCCTATTAATCAAACCCAAACCTAAACTAAATTATAACTCGTTCGAAAGCCTTGTTCTTAGTCTTTCACACCCAACCTGGAAAACACTACAGCCAATTCTATTTGTTATAGTGTACCGAGCTCCTGGACCGTATTCTGAATTTTTATCTGAATTCTCAGAGTTCTTATCAGGTTTAGTCCTTAAAACAGATAAAATAATTATTGTAGGTGATTTTAATATTCATGTGGATGTAGGAAATGATAGCCTTAGTGCTGCGTTTATCTCATTATTAGACTCAATTGGCTTCTGTCAGAGTGTACATAAACACACTCACTGTTTTAACCACACCCTCGACCTTGTTCTTGTCTATGGCATAGAAATTGAACATCTAATAGTCTTTCCACAGAATTCTCTTTTATCAGACCATTATTTAATAACTTTTGAATTCCTATTACTGGACTACACGCCATTAGGCAAACATTCCTACACTAGATGTCTATCTGATGGTGATGTAGCTAAATTTAAGGAAGTGATTCCATCGGCATTTAATTCAGTTCCATGTCTCAATGTAACAGATGACTCCTATGCTAACTTTAGTCCCTCCCAAATTGATCATCTTGTTGATAGTGATGCAGGCTCACTACGAATAACACTCGACTCTATCGCCCCTCTAAAAAAGAAAATAATAAAACAGAGGAGGTTAGCTCCATGGTATAACCCGCAAACCCGCAAACTAAAACAAACATCGCGAAAACTTGAAAGGAAATGGCGTTCCACCAATCTGGAAGAATCACGTTTAGCCTGGCAAGATAGTCTTAAATTTTATAGGAAGGCCCTCCGTAATGCCAGAGCAGCCTACTACTCATCATTAATAGAGGAAAATAAGAACAACCCCAGGTTTCTGTTCAGCACTGTAGCCAGGCTGACAGAGAGTCACAGCTCTGTTGAGCCATGTATTCCTATAGACCTCAGTAGTAACGACTTCATGAGCTTCTTTAATGATAAAATTCTAACTATTAGAGACAAAATTCAGCACCTCCTGCTCTCAGTTGGTACTGACTTATCTTCAAACACAGGAACCTTAGAAACAACTGTAAAACCTGATGTACATTTAGACTGCTTTTCTCCCATCAACCTTTATCAGCTAACTTCCATGATTTCCTCATCTAAGCCATCAACGTGTCTCTTAGACCCCGTCCCAACTAGGCTGCTTAAAGAAGTTTTACCCATAGTTAGCATTTCTTTACTAGATATGATCAATCTGTCCTTATTAAAAGGCTATGTGCCACAGTCCTTTAAAGTAGCTGTAATTAAACCTCTTCTTAAAAAGCCCACTCTTGATCCAGGGGTTTTGTCAAATTATAGACCTATATCTAACCCTCCTTTTCTCTCTAAGATCCTTGAGAAAGCAGTCGCCAATCAGTTGTGTGACTTTCTACACAACAATAAGCTGTTTGAGGATTTTCAGTCAGGATTTAGAGTGCATCATAGCACAGAGACAGCACTGGTGAAAGTTACAAATGACCTTCTAATTGCATCTGACAAAGGACTTGTCTCTGTACTTGTCTTATTAGATCTTAGTGCTGCATTTGATACCATTGACCATCACATTCTATTACAGAGACTAGAACATTTAATTGGCATTAAAGGCACCGCACTAAGCTGGTTTAAATCCTATTTATCAGATCGATATCAGTTTGTACATGTTAATGATGAATCCTCTATGCATGCCAAAGTTAGTCACGGAGTTCCACAAGGTTCTGTGCTTGGACCAATTCTGTTCACCTTGTATATGCTTCCTTTGGGCAATATTATTAGGAAGCACTCCATAAATTTTCATTGTTATGCAGATGATACCCAATTATATTTATCGATCAAGCCAGATGAAACTAATCAAGTAGCTAAACTTCAAGCATGCCTGAAGGACATAAAAACCTGGATGACCTGCAATTTTCTGATGTTAAACTCAGACAAAACCAAAGTTATTGTACTTGGCCCCGAACACCTTCGAAACACATTATGTAAAGATATAGTTTCTCTAGATGGCATTGCCCTGGCCTCCAGCGACACCGTAAGGAATCTTGGAGTTATCTTTGATCAGGATATGTCCTTTAACTCCCACATAAAACAAACTTCAAGAACTGCCTTTTTTCATTTACGTAACATTGCAAAATCAGGCACATCCTGTCTCAAACAGATGCAGAAAAACTAGTCCATGCATTTGTTACGTCTAGGCTGGACTATTGCAACTCTCTACTATCAGGCTGCCCCAATAAGTCCCTTAAGACTCTCCAGCTGATCCAGAATGCTGCGGCACGTTTACTGACAAGAACCAGGAAAAGAGATCATATCTATCCAATATTAGCTTCTCTACACTGGCTCCCTGTAAAATCCAGAATAGAATTTAAAATCCTTCTCCTCACCTTCAAAGCCCTAAATGGTCAAGGCACCATCCTCTTAAAGAGCTCCTTAGTACCCTATTACCCCCATGACTTTTCTCCAATGGGGTTCCTTGTGGTTCTCAGAGTCTCTAAAGAAGTAGGAAATGGGAGCCAGAGCCTTCCATCAAGCTCCTGTCATAATGGAGACCAGATCCCAGTTGCTGTGCCGGGAGGCCGAGGACCGCCCTCCTCACATTTAAGAGTAGGCTTAAGACTTTCCTCTTTGATAAAGCTTATAGTAGGGCTGACTCAGGTGAGCCCTGAGCCACCCCTTAGTTATGCTGCTATAGGCCTAGACTGCCGGGAGACTTCCTATGATGCACTGAGGTCCTCTCTCCTCCTCTTCCTCTTCCTCTCCATCTGTACGCCCTCATATCCCATCAATGCTTGTTACTAATTCAGCTTCTTCCCGTAGTTGTGTGCTTTCTCTCCCCTTTTTCTCTCCTTCTGTTGCTTTCTGCAGGTGTTTCTGCCTCCGGAGCTGTAGGGTCTGGATCTATGGTTGCGGCCGCCTGCTGCCCCTGTGCTCCTCCTCTGCACCTGCTGCTGCAGCTGCTGTTGCTATTATTATTAGTATTGCTGCTGTAATATTGCTCTTAGTATTGTTTCTGTTGTTGTTGACAGCCATGCCATTGCCGCGGCCATTGCGTTACATCTCTGTGTGAAACTGTATTGTGCTGCTGTATGTTCTCTTTCTTCCTGCTCCCCCCCTCCCCCTTCAACCCCACCGGTCGAGGCAGATGACCGCCCACCTAGAGCCTGGTTCTGCTCGAGGTTTCTACCTGTTAAAGGGAGTTTTTCCTTGCCACTGTCGCATAGTGCTGCTCATGGTGGGAAAGGTTGGGTCTCTGTAAATATAAAGAGTCGGTCTAGACTTGCTCTACTAGAAAAAGTGCCCTGAGATAACTTTGTTATGATATGGCGCTATATAAATGAAACTGAATTGAATTGAATTGAATATGGAAAGCGTAGTGGTTTTCTGATGTAGAGAAGGCTTATGATATGATGTGGAAGGAAGGATTATTAATTAAACTAAGTAAATTAGGGGTTAAGGGACCAATGTATAGGTGGATCAAGGACTTTTTATATGGAAGATCGATTCAAGTAAGAATAGGGAAGAGTTGTTCACAGAATTTTGGGGTCTGAAATGGAAAGCCTCGAGGAAGTATAGTGAGTCCTTTGTTATTTTCTGTTATGATAAATGATGTTTTTCTGAACTTGGAGAATGGGATGGGATTTTCTCTTTTTGCAGATGAGGGGGCAATTTGGAAGAGAGGTAGGAATTTGGAATTTTATCAGCATTGCAATGGGTTGAAGACGTGAGACCTTTAAGGGCAGTAATATGAAGCACAGCCATTCAGACAGCAGACCGGATATTTTATTAGAGATTCAGCAAACGCTATATAGAATTCAAATGATGGGATTTATTATGGCATTTGTATGGGTACCAGCACATATAGGGATTGAAGGGAATGAAAAAGCTGACAGGTACGCAAAAGAAGCCACACAAACTAATCACACTGACATCACTGTACCCTTTAGTAAAACGGAAATGACGACGATAGTTAAACAAAAGTTGAGAGAGAGGTGGCAGAAGGAGCGGGAAGAAGAGAGAACAGGAAGGTGGTTCTACAGAATTCAAAGGAAGGTCGACAGGATGAGAAGCACGGGGAGAACCTGGAGAGAGGAGTCGATAATATCCAGGCTACGTTTTGACCATACAGGGCTAAACAGTACATTATTTAAAACAGGAAAGCATAATACAGGAAGGTGTGGCTGGTGTGAACAACAAGAAACAGCAGAACACGTCATGAGCCACTGTCCAAAATATGAGGCTGAGAGAAGAGAACTGGTGCAGAACCTTAAAGAAATAAGATTAAAATTCGATCTACAGGATATTTTACAAAGAAACTCTAGGGAAGAGTGTTATCTATTTTTGTTTCAATATTTTTATTTATTTATTTAATATAACAAGGTAAAAAGCTAGATACAATAAGATCCAGATCCACACTCCATTCCAGTTGGTGGCGGTAATGCACCATAACGTTGTTTGCCAACCGCCATAAAACCTCAAGAAGAAGAAGAAGAAGAAGAACAACAACAACAACAACAACAACAACTCAATGAATTCTACATTCAGCCAAAAGATTATGCAGCAACTCGAGCAACAAAAAATGCCACTTGAGGGAATTTGAAGTCCTTTCCAGCGCGTGGTGGTGAAAAAAATGATGTCTGCGCTGGCAAGTGCGTTTGATAGTTTATTTACATGATCTTAAAAAACACTTATAAAAAGCCGGGTGCGCTGAATGAAAACGTAAAACCGAACTCGTACTTATGTGACAGACAAAAACGCTAACCAGCACAAAACAAATGCACATGCACGGTTGAAAAACTACGTAACTTCCCCCGTTCCTAATTCCCTCCCACTGTTCACATTATGTGACTGATTACCTGCCTTTGCCCTCAGGTGCGTAAGTGACGCAGCACCATACACAGCCCACCACACATGACACAACACATCAACGCTGGCTACAACAATAATAGCATATTGATGAAGATTGTCCATTGTACATACTTGTACATACTACACCACCTTCTGTTTATTTTTGGAATAACTACTATGACATTAATCATTGGAAACGCTGTTAGTTAATCCATCCACACTCAGCATCTTGGCTTTAAACCAGATTTCATGTTTTTCTGGCAACAAACGCTCCAAAGTGTCCTGCATGTTTTGTGCTTCATTACAAATCAGTTTCAACTTGTCAAATGTACATTTCACTTCTCTGTCAGACATTAGTTCAGCAATAACCCCCTTTAGTTTTCTTGCTTTTCTTTTAGTTTACTTAATCTTCCTATTTTTTTCCATCTGTGCTTTTGCTGTGAGTTTTTTTTTCTTCCTTCTATATATGAACTTATTTCTACTGAGAGTAAAGAGCTCCCTGTAATATTCCTACGCCTAATGTCTATTTGTGTAATGTCAGAATTGAATTACCTGGCACTATAAGTTTCCTCTCTTTGTTCTTATAAATGCGTCATGACTTCTTTTTCTTTCTATTAGTCACTGTACCTGTAGGTTTCAACACGCAGGTACGGTACTCACGTTTGATGCTCTTGATGTCTTCTTGGGCTTGTTCCATACAAACAAAACTCAAATACATTCATAAAGAAAACAGGCCTTCACAAACGAAATAAAATCAAAAAGGAGCAAACTCAAATATAAGCCGTTGTCTTCATAACTCCATTCTTGTTTCTTTCTGTGTTCTTAAAGTCTTTGTTGCGGTTGGAAACTGTTGCTCGCCGGCGTCTTTCAGCTACAACCTGTTCTAATAATTGGTTGGGGCAGCGCCAACCAGCCATTTACCCCTTTATTCCCTTTGCCTACCTTTCACCTGTAGGTGGCATTGTTTTACAGAAACAAACTGGCTCTAACAAAATGTATATATCATATGTTGTTGTATCTTTAATTTAAAAATTGGGCTATATATGATACCCCAAAACTGTTCACATTTGGACTTACAGTGAGTCTGTAATACTATACTGACCAGCCTACATGCTATTTTCAGTCTCCTATGTATTAACCGTAAAAAGAAATACAGTAAAAATAGCAAAAAAAAGAGTTGCTATCATTATTTTAGCTTGCAAATAAATGCCACAAAAATAATTTTGTCATACCAAAGAAAATAAAAAAATATCTTGCACTCAATCTACAAGATGCCCCTTTATTATCGTGATAGGTCTGCCTTATAGATTTAAACTTAAAGCCATAACAAACCTACACATTGTTAATTCCTATAGGAATATTACCCAAACGTTACAGTGATTTTTCTGTAGAAAGAATAAAAGTCATCCAGCCAGTGAGGTTTCAGGTTTTTCACAACATGTTTATTTTTTAGCACCATAAAAAGTCAGTTAATGTTGTCCCGTGTATTTGCTCTCATTCGGTCTTTCCTCTGGGATGGAGCGATGATGGTGGAGATTTAGGAAAGGATTGGAGAAAAGGGAGGAGTTTGGAGAAATAAAAAGCTGAGAGGGCTGCATGGCTACGACAGCACCAGACGGCCTGCAGGTGTCATTCACTTGCTGGCGGAGGTGAAGGTGAAGCATCCTCTCTGGTGGAACTGCATGTCCCTGATACGACGCATGGACTGGATCTGGGGCTGGAAGGCGCAGAAATCATTGTAGTGTCTGTAGTCACCGCACTCAAACAGGTACTGGTAGCCTCTGTATCCGGGGTACTGGTAACCCACCCACCTGAGAGAGACATGGGGAGGGTGAGGACAGTTAGTGCTGAGTGTCAGTAGCACTTTAATGTTCACCACAGGTATTTGAAGCTCATACTTTGTAATAGTCTCATAGTTTATTTTGTGTTTTTTTTAGCTTCTGTTGTATTATTATAGGATGTTTGTGTTGTGTTATATTTGTGGTGTGAGTTACTATCTGTATAAACATTATCATTTGATTATTCCTCTCACATTACAGGATTTCTGAATAGACTGGAGACTAGAGGTCCTTCAGGAGGTTCTAGTGGTCACTGAGGAGGTTGTTGGATGTTTTTTCTTAGAGGTTCTAGTTGTCATTGATGAAGGTTCGAGGGGTCCCTAAAGAGGTTCTAGAAGTTCAGGAGGTTTAGTGGTCAGTGAAGAGGTTCTAGAGGTCACCGAGGAGATTGTAGGGGTCCTTAAAGAGGAGAGGTTCTAGAGGTCACTGAGGTTATTTAGTGCTCTTTGAGGTGGGTCTAGGGGTCCTGTAGGAATTTTATTGGTCATTGAGGAGATTCAAGGGTTCCTTTTAGGAGGTTCTAGTGGTCACTGAGGAGGTTCTAGTGGTCTTTTGTGTTTTTTACTGTGACACTTGTGAATATAAATTCCTGGCTAAAAATGTACATTTGTCGACAAACAGAATACCACACAGTCAGCTTTAAGCCTTGTGATGACATGTCACCCTACTTCTTATGAACAACTACATTGTAGTGTAACTCTGGAGGCCTGTGGCTTCCTCTGAAGCTGTCCAAAACAATATTTGCAGCACAGAGCCCCCACTTTAGTTATATATAAAAACGCTCCTAGGCCTAATGATTAAGTCTTTTCTTAATGTCCACACAATAAGAGTCTGGATCCTTCACTGAATTAATTCATTTCATCTAAAGCTATTCAGTTGTGTGTTTGTGTCTACTCACGCTCCTCCTGGCACCCTCACGCTGCCCACTCTGTCGCAGAAGCCATGCGCCCAGAGGGTGGGCACATCATCCTCCTGGATCTCCATCTTGTTGCCCTTGAAGTCAGAGAGCTCATACAGGCAGATCTTGTGCTCCATGCTGTCCTGCAGGGAGGAAATGAGGCACGGGGACATTAAAGAGTTAGTCTGTATGTTACGTCAGACACATGAGTCAATGAGTTATATTTGTGCTGAGGATCTACGGGTGGCAGTGTTGGTTGTAAGGTCCGTCTGTTGTCCAGAGTGAAATATGTCGGCATCTATTGGACAGACTGTCATGAAATTTGGTTCAGACTTTTGTGGCATCCATATGATGAATCCTAAAGACTTTCATGATCACCTGACTTTTCGTTTAGCGCCACCATCAGGTCAAACCTTCTACTTGTCCCACACTTCAGCTCATGAAGACTGAATCCCTGTCAGCCTCAGCTACATAAAGATGCTAACATGATAAACATAATGCTAGCATGTGAAATTAAATAAAGTACTACTTAGATGGCTGACAAAGTAGCTTAATTTAAGTCTGACAAAGTACAGTGAGAGTCTAAAATGTCCTAAAAAGGCCACCGTACAGAGGATAAATCCTTTTCATGTAGAGGTAAAAGTAGAAAATTGTCTCGGGAGGTGAAACAATCTATAGATTAATCGATTAGTCCATTGACAGAAAATAAATCAGGAACTTCTCACTGGTTCCAGCTTCTCAAATGTGGGGATGTGCTGCTTTTCTTTGTGCCTTCCATCTCTTACTGACTAAAGGAAACTATTTCATAACACCTATATAAGATAATATACACAGTCTTGCGTCACTGTTACCATGCGGATGGGCCTGAGGGACATGAGGCAGTCGCTGCGGTAGGAGTTGCTCCAGGTATCCCAGCGAGGATACTCTCCCTTCTCCAGGATGAACATCTCCCCACGGAAGTTAGTCTGCTCAAAGGCAACAAAGCTGGAGAAGGGGGTCCGCCGGGCACAGGGGGGGCACAAGGGGGGGAGAGGACAGGAGAGAAGAATTAGAGGAGAGATAACAGCGAAATGCATGTGAATATAGAGGGAGTCTGACTGCAGCCGCTTGAATCAGGTTTGTGTGTCCACTTACGGGCCGCACTCCACAATGATACTACGCACTCTATCCATGCCACGGTCACACATGTTCATACACTCATTCTGGACCTCGATCATCCTGCCCTGGAAGTTCTCCTGGTCGAACAGCATGATCTGCACAGAGGAGATATCGCAGGTTACACCAGCATCATATCCTGCACCTGTCCCAGCAGCATCTTCTTCATTTCGGTAACAAGTAGTTAGAAGGTTGGAGGGTTTCCAGAGTAATAATATGAACCTACAGAACCTGGGAAATAACTGTGTCTTGGCTAAATAAACAGAGACTGTCTAAATATTCCATTAAAACACGACTCTGTCAATTCTTTCCAAGCATGAACTCCCTGTGCATGTAGGCATCAGCTCATATCTCATCTCTAAACTGGCCTCAAGAATCAGTGGTGGAAAGTGTATTTACTCAAGTATTTCCTTTTTATGATACTTTATACTTCTACCGCACTACATTTCAGAGGGAAATATTCAACCTTTTACTCCACTGCATGTATCTGACAGCTTTAGTTAGTGGCTACTTTGCAGATTAAGATTTTATTCACAAAAAACTGAGATAACCCAGTAAATAAAGTAAATAAAGTAGTTTAACGTTAGCTTTACCTCACTACAGAATTAAAATGCTGCAATAATAATATAATGCTCTTAAATGAGCCTTTCTGCGTAATGGGTACTTTTATTTTGATACCTTAAGTGTTTTTACACAAGTGGTATGGCTACTGTACTTTTACTTAAGTAAAGGATGTGAATACTTCTTCCACCACTGTCACGAACCCTGTTAGATCCCCGTCATTAATTCATTTGAATGAAAGGAAACTAATCCAAGAGATGTCAAGCAATGCCTGAATGAAAAAGAAGAATCTGTTCTCTCAAATCACAAAGACGAACTACTGGGGAATATTATTTGTGGTGCTCAAAGCATCAAAATTGGAAAAAGTCAACAGCAATGTGCCTCTCCAAAAACAATGTCCTGCTCACTCAAGATGATCTATAGACCTCAGAAATCTCAAAACCTGGCCAAATAAAACCAAAACTACCTGCATGGCTGAATAGGTTGATATGTTTTCTTTGTTATTTGGGTGAACTGGCCCTTTAAATAAAACAAATTGTACAGACTCTGTAGAAAAGCAGTTTGTGCAGATGTCTAACGCTGCAGTGACTCACTCTGTAGGATCCCATGCCGGGCTCGCCGGTCTTGGTGGCCTTGCTGGAGGCAGCTGGAGCGGGGGCACCCTTGTCCTTGGCATCGGTGCCCTGGCTGGAGGCGGACTTGGTAGTCTGAGACATGGTGAGGGGCTTCAGGAGAGTCTGGGTGAGAGATGGAGGAAGGACACGGGGATGAACAGAAATAGAGGTGTAAATGGAAGTGACAGGAGTGCAGAGAAAGGGAAGGAGAAGTCAAGTAGAAATGGAGGTTCAGTGTGGCCCAGTTGATGTGTTAACATTGTCAGAGGGGTGGAAGGTAGGTATGTTTATGGGATTTGGAATAAAGCACAAGTCTGCTGTTTATGTGGGAGGCTCATTCGGGCCCTGGACTTCTGTTTGGGCCTTCCCCCAGGCTGAGGGTGTGTTGCCTGGGTGTGGTGGGCAGGGAGTGGGCCCTGGCTCTGGATGTGCGGTTGTCCCCCCTGTACTATGATGGATGTTCTGGTGTGTATGTCCGTGTCTGTGTGTCCTTACCTGCGTTAGTATAGCTTGCTGTGCCGTGTGAGGGAGGCTGGCTCGTGCTGGTCCCTTCAGCGCTCGACCTGAGCTTTTATACTCTGGCAAAGGCCAAACGTAGAGGCTCACAGCACAATAGAAAACCCCTCGTCATCACAGTTGGCCCGTGCCAAAGCCACCGGGTCATCGCATAGCCTAGAAACGCCGCCGGCCCCTCTGGCCTGCCTGTAAGCATTTTACTATCAAAGGAAACCACTGACCAAGGCATTTCCCCATGTGTTGGGGTGGTAGGGCTGTAAGCTATAGTTGCATGTAGAGAGGAGGAATGCAAAGGTCCAGAGGGCACAAAGAGGTAATCCCTCCTCTCTATCACCTACACAGGCACACACACAAATACTACATATTCTCTGAAAACAAAGACTCCCCATTTAAAATCATCCTTTCATTTGAACCATACCACGTCTTGGTTTTCAGGGTACCACAACAAGTTAATAATACAGAAAACAGGCAATAAACACATCACATATACTCAATATGTCACAGATTAAACCTCATGAGGAACATTTAAAAGAATGATTTATATGAGTTTTAGTTAACCCCTGATTAACCCAAAGTTTGGGCAAACTATCAAACTGCTTTACATAAAGAAATAGTTCTACATTTTGGGAATTAGTACTTATTTGCTTTATTCCCAAGAGTTAGAGGAGAATATTAACATCAGTCTCGTGTCTGTGTGTCAGGTACAGAGATGGAGTCAGGAGGCGGTTAGCCTAACATAGCATAAAAACTGGAAGCAGGAGGAAACAGCTAGCCTGGCTCTCTCCAAAGGTAAAAAAATTCACCCATTAACACCTGTAAAAGCCTGATCACACCAGAAAGTGTCACAGCAAAATCTATCTGTGCGTCTTCGCAAAATAGGTGTGAAATTGGTGATGTAGTGACGCAGGGGTAGCTGGTAAACCGGTGTAGTTGGTGAGCTAACCGCTAACATGCTAGCCAGCCAGGAACATGCTAGCGCTAATCAGTAATATCAGGTCTCCGAGCCTCTTTCTATTTTCTCTGTACATTTTGTTCTCAGGATTGAATGTAATTTAATTACATTAAGAGTTAATGATGGGAGAAAAAAAGCTTTCAGATCTAGCGAGATCGCTAACTGTCACGACACTCTTTAGCTCATTAGCTCTGTCGCTAACAAGACAATAAGTTCACGCAGTTAATTGATAAGACGTATTTGTACCATCAACTTCTCTCTCATAGCTGTGCAACAAACACAGCTAATAAACTACAAGCTTTCCCGGTTCCCTTAAAGGTCAGCATGACGGTTTGCTATTAGCCAACAGTGCAGTGCAATATTTTCCTGTGACTCTCAGAAAATAAGTAAATAAGCGTATTTCCCAAAATGTAGAACTATTCCTTTTTAAACAAGTTTATGTAACTTTTGCTGAAAAGCAGCGACTGTGGCACCAAATGATGTAATGTTACGGTGTAATGTATATGTTAAATGCTAAATTGTAGTGTAACAGTAGCACAAGAAGAGAAGAGTCATACAGTCCACAAACTGACTCAGTAATGTCACTTACACAGTAACATCCATCTAAAGTTTGCTAACATTAGCTAAGGTCAGCTAACACAAGCTACTGGCCAAGTCAGACTGTAGCAGCAAAACAAGCCTGAACACGGGTGTTTTATTTCTTATGAACTTAACTTTTCATTTGTAAGAGAGAGATTTTTCACTCAAAAGTTAGAGTTTTTGAATTTACTGCAACATAAACATCAATTTATCATAATTACAGCAGAATTGTACATGAGGATGCTCTTCGTTGGTCTTTAGAGGTGAAATAAAGGTTGCTGTTGTTGATGATGATGATGATAATTCTTGGATTACAGCCGGATTATGTCTGGATTATATCACCTCAGATGTGATGATTTCCACTACGGAAGCAGGATTAAACTGTGTTTGATATGTGCAGATTAGGTGTGAACTAATCCTGCTGTGTAATCTGTGTAATCTGGTTCCCATCGCACTCTGTGTTATAACTCCGGCTCAGTACTTTTTTGGCCGCATCCGAAATGCGTCCATTGCACCGATTATCAAAACTACTCCTGATAGACTGCAGTGCCTGGATAGATATATGCGTAATCTTGTTCATTTATTCTTTCAGATATATCAGATGAAATGGTTCCAGATTTAAATCCAAATTTTGCCAATTTTAGACGATTTTAAATTTTAAAAAAGTTCTTGCCTTAGTTTAGACATTTAAGATTTCTTTTGTTAAAAGACAAGGTGGATGACATTCAAACTTTTAGTTATTATTTATAAATCCAATGCCCAACCAAGCCCAACAACATGTCAGTCCGTCTCTCAGTCCTGTCTGACTTCCTGTCTGTGGCTCTCAGTCCTGTCTGACTTCCTGTCTGTGGCTCTCAGCTCCGAGCCCATTGGTTCCTACTGAAGACGTAAATCTTTAAAAACACAAATATATAGTTTCATGTTTCAAACAGCTGCTCACTGTAGATTTTATCAAACAAACTGGAGGAAATAGTGCATTTGTTGGGGACTATTTTCAGCGGTGGATGAATCCACATTTGGTGCTCTAGTGAGTATTTGGGGCAGCAGGACGGTGTGTGTGGGACTGAGTCCAGATAAACTGCAGTGTGTGTGTTCATGGTGATGAAGGAACAACAGTGAGGCTCACTGATGTGTTTTTAATAGTTTTTATGGCTCAGAGGAAGAAGAGAGATCAGACTTGTTAGTGGATCAATTCACTGCTGGTTTTGATGAGATTTGATTTATTGACAATAAAAAGAATATATAGAATATCATCAGAATTATCTTTTAGATGAAAAAGAAATCATGTTTACATTTCTCAAAGTAAGGCATTATTTTGGTATAATAACAAAACTCAGGTATTAGCACCTTTTGAAAACAAATTCGCTGAGCACATCCAAGAGGAAGAGGCCTATTGATTTTGAAACCTATTGATCCCGTTGCCTTCTGTCTTCTTACACTGCCGCTAAATCTCCTCTGCACATTTCTGCTCCCAAATGGAAGACAAACTCTCCAGTGTCTCCACCTCTTCATCATTACTGTTATTTCCTCCCAGTTCCTCCTCTGATCACATTCCCTCCTCCAAAATCATGTTTGTGAGACATGAAATCTGTCCTTTATGGTCACCGAGACATGACTGGATCTGATTTGTGGCTAAAACTATTGTGTTGTCAGAGGACATGCAGTGTTTCTGTTCATGCCACCAGCAGGAAGAAACCTATTGATTTTGCTGACCCCGTGACCTTTCCCTACCTCTGCTTCACCTGTTTAACTCACCTGTCAGTACATTTCTGACTGTGACGGCTAACTAGGCCAATTATTACACCTTAGAATTGATCTCAGTTCGCTGTTGGTTGCTTTCATCTTTCTGATACAAAGTCCAAAAAATAGTCAGTATATCAATCATTTCTTAGAAGGAATAAGGAAGTTGTTTTGGTCTCATGGGTTTTATTTTAGTTTACAGGGTAATTCTCTCAGGTCACGTGTCTATTATTGCATGTAAGAGTTTAAAGTAATAGATTACACTTGAAAAACAGATTCTGTGTTTAAATTCCTTCGGGCTGACAAGAAATAAAACCGTTGTTTAGAAAGTCGTGCTGCCCATCGAGTGTCTCTGCTTACAAGTGGTTGATTATGTAAGCAGTCACACACACACACACACACACGAGTGCTGGCTAGCAGCAGAAGATAACAGTCTTAACACAACCTCTTGGTTAGGACTTTTTTGTGATAAGCATAATCGTGTGTGACTTTAATTATGAAAACTGAAAGCAGCAACATAATAAAACAGATATAATCGTGTCATCACCAGATATTGTTGCTACAACATTTTCTAATATGCTGAAGTTCATGTTATTAAGCACTGTGGTACAGCAGCCTATCAGAGAGTCATCAAGGGGAGTGTTCATGAGCAAATGTCTGGACCAACAACTTCCTGTATGTTGTTTATACCATATGTGTGCTCGCACACACGCAGTCCTGTTTCATAAACACACACTTATCTGCACAGAAAATCTCCTTAACTAAACATTACTGACAGCCGTGAGTCTGTATTCTGACTTCATGCAGCCGTTCTGCACTAAGAATGTCAAATATGTACACACCTGAGCAGGTGAGACAAGAAGGGACATTAAAGGGATAAAGAATAGAGCTGAAATGTAATCTGCTAAGATAAAATGTGTGTATAAATGTGAGGATTAGATGCTTTTCTTTGTCATATGATGATAAACTGTATATATTAGTTTGTTGGACTGTTAGTCAGATAAAACAAGTTTGGGACTTTTTATGGAAATAACAATCGATTAATCAAGAGATGAACTTCAGATGAATCTATAATAAAAATAAATAATCAATTGTTGCAGCCCTAGATTCACATAATCAGTGAACTCCCCCCACCCGTGTCCTTGGCCCTCAGTACTTTCTCAGCGACTCTCACTGTATCTTGTCCCTTATATTCCTGTGTCTCCATGTCCACTGCCAGGGTGATAATGTGGTGTCTGCACTTCTGCCCCTCCACAGATTAACCCCGCTTTTGTCGGGGGGTACAAAGACAGGCCCCTCCCTGCTGCTGAGCCGGGGCTTTCAGCATGGCCCCTTGCCAGGGGAGGCTTTAAAAGGGTGGGGGCGCGTGGCTCCTCTCACTCTCACGGCAGGACAACCCAAGGGCATCAAAGCAAGGTGAGTCCCTGTCCCTCACCCAGCCAGGGCAGCACAGCCAGGGTACAGCAGCCCCCCATATCCACACTCACAAAAAACCCCAAACAGTGGAGCCATCTGGGCTCCAGGGCCCGAAGGCCGTCGCTGCACCCGGTGGGTGAGATAAACAGTGGTGATGGTGGAAAACTTCAGCAGCAGCAGCAGCAGCAGCAGAGAGGAAATGGGCAGAAAATAAGATAAAGAGAAAGAAGTGGTGGGAGAAAGAAGTCTAGATTTGACCCTCTTCATTTTTGTGTTGGAACTATAAATAGAGGCTGGTGCTTTCAGTCCGGGAATTATTCATCCAGGCTGATTCCAGTATCCAGGCCATTATGTTGCTGCTGCTTTTCAGCCTTCTAAACACACACAGTTGCTGTTGAATAGGCTGTTTAACAAGCTGTATAGCAACAGTAAGGTTGTTATGATGAAAGGTTTACAATAGTGGCTCTCCTGTCGTGCCTGTTTTGGTTACTTTGCATGTTTTAACTGCCTGTTTGTGCATTTCTTTGTCTTTTTTTCCTGCATCAGGATTGAAAGCATGTTTCAGCTAGCCTGTCAGGCTATGTGCACAAGGTCTTAGCCGTCCTCTTGTCACTGTCATCTCTGCACTGAAGGGCCCCTTTTAACCATCTTGTGTTTTTTTATCCTCCCAGACAAGATGACTCACCATTGCACCAAGTTCTCCGGCCACTGGAAGGTGAGTCTGCGGATGGAAACACAGATTCATACATCACCCCACCGGAGGGCCTTTCAACCTACAAGTTTTCCCTGAAATGTGACCGGCCGGCTCGATTAAAATGTCTCAACTGTTAAGGCACGCAGTTTATCACCGGCAGGGAACAGAATAAATGTAGACCATACTGAGGCGTTACAAAAACTACATTTTAATATCATACGATTGTGCCTTTAGCCTTCTTTATTATAATTCTAACGCTAGAAACGGTTTGCCAGGGTAAAAAATGACCCTATTAACAATCACAACTAACTCAATTTTAAGTCTTTAAACTATGCTGCTGAATTGCTTTCTTACATTAAGTAGTATTGTTTAATGTTTACTTGCTGCTTTTACACGTCTGCATTTCCCCATCAGATCATTGTCTTCGACGAGGAGTGCTTCCAGGGCCGCCGCCATGAGTTCACCTCTGAGTGCTGCAACGTGATGGAGTTTGGCTTTGAGACTGTGCGCTCCCTCAGGGTGGAGAGCGGAGCGTGAGTAAACAGAAAAGAATAGTTTTAGTGCAGCATAAAACTCCAAAAATACCAAGTTAAAACTGAACATGACGGGATATTAAAAGGCTTTGTGGCTTCGACAGAGACGAACGTAATGAGAAAGTGATCATTATTAACTTGCTTGTCCACAGCTGGGTGGGTTATGAGCACGCCTCCTACCAGGGACAGCAGTTTGTGCTGGAGAGGGGTGAGTACCCCCAGTGTGATGCCTTCGGAGGCAGCAATGCCTATCACATTGAGAGGATGACCTCCTTCAGACCTATTGCCTGTGCTGTAAGTTAAACGTGGATTCTTTTCTCACCTTTTCTTCTTCTTTTGTTGGTGCGTTTGCTTGTGTTTGTCAGATCATTAGTTTAGATTTGACTGACTGGAAAAACAACTCATGTGCATTGTTTGTTCTTTTGTTGCCCCCCCTCCCCTCCCCTCCTGCAGAACCACAGAGAGTGTCGTATGACTATCTATGAGCGTGAGAACTTCCTGGGCCGTAAGGGTGAGCTTAGCGACGATTATCCCTCCCTCCAGGCCATGGGCTGGTGCAACAATGAAGTGGGCTCTCTCAGGATCCAGTCTGGAGCGTGAGTGTCCCCGGCTGCCTTCCTGCTTCTCCTTTTCTGTTTCCTATTCACCTATTTTTTTTCCCCAGCAGTTCAGAAATAATCCTGCTCAGACTTTCACAACAATCTTTTTGCAACATTTCATCTGTACTTCCTTCTCTCTCTCTCTCTCTCTCTCTCTGTGTGATTTCTCAACAGATTTGTGTGCTACCAGTACCCTGGTTATCGTGGATACCAGTATATCATGGAGTGTGATCGTCACTGTGGGGAGTTCAAACACTTCAGGGAGTTTGGCTCCCACTGCCAGACCCCTCAGATCCAGTCCATCCGCCGTATTCAGCAGTAACAACTTCCTCCAAACCCTCTCTCCCATGTGACCCTTTACCTTTGACCCCTGCTGCCTCCCAGTGCTGAATAAACTGTCTTTCTTAAACCTTACCGACTTCCACCAATGTATCTGCTTATCTAATAGAGTTACACACTGCACACTGAATTACAATCACTCCTACACCCTTCACATGATGGTGTATCGAGGCTACCTGGTGTCAGAGTTTGGGCAATAAAGGTTTATTATATTATATAACAAACTAGTTGTCAATCTGAGTTTTATATGTGAAGCAAACTGTAACAAATATTTGCAAGAGACACATTTTGTTCAACTTAAGAGCTGAAACGATTAGTTGTTTAACTGAAAGTGAACCTGTAACAGTTTTGATAAATCATTAATTGTTTTAGTCAATTATCAAGCAGAAAGGCCAAACATGGTCTGCTTCCAGCTTTGACTTATTTATTTGTTTTATATTATTGTAAATTTAAAACTTGGAGGTTTAGGACTGTTGGTTCAGATAAAACAAGACATTTAAAGAGGTCACTTTGAGCATTTATTCAATATTTTCTAGTGGTTTATAGACTAAATGATTAATCAATTAATCTAAAAAAATAATCAATAGCTTAAAGTAAGGAAAACAAATCAATATCCTCTTGTGAACCCTCATCACTGGGTTCATATGTCTCCCTGCTAAGTAAAATTAAGAAGAAAGAAAAACAAAAAATGCAAAGGTTAGAGGAATGTTTGGAAAAAATGGCACAAATTTGTGTCACAGACATGTTTTCTCTTTCTGTTAATCATCTTGTGACCCCTCTGATTTATCTCGCGACCCCTTGTGGGGGTCCTGACCCCAGGTTGGGATACACTGTTGTGCTTGGTTATAAAACTTAAACATCTCTGTTAGTACATTTACAAAAGTGCAGTACTGAAGTGCACTTTTGAGGTACTTGTACTTGACTATCATGTTACTTCTACTCTGCTACGTGTCAGAGCGAAATCTTGAATGTTTTTTTACTATCTGACAGCTATTGTTATTAGTTACTTCATGCTCATCTGATCAAATATGACATATTGTTATAGATTTCATTGAACTATCCCATTAAGTAAACAAAATTAGCTCTACCTCGACCAGCTAAAACAAAACATTGCTCACAATTAGTTACAAAAATCCAATAATATAATTTTTGATAATATTACACAGACAAGTGCCAGTTAGCTGCATAATAAGTACTTTTACTGTAAGAACATTTTGCTGATAAATACTTCTGTACTTTAACTGAGGTCAGATTTTGAATGCAGGACTTTTACTTTACTGCTCAATATTTTCTCAATTAACATAATAGTGATAGTATTGAAATCCCTTTTTTATCCAAACACAAACACATTCAGCTCACTATCATATAAAGACAAAGAAAAGCAGCAACTCCTCACAGCCAGAGCATATTTTGCTTTTTTTGCTTTAAAAATGACTAAAACATTAATCGATTATCAGAAATGAAGTTGCAAATTAATTTTATGGTGACCGACTAATCTGAATACTTCTTCCCCAACTGGTTTGGCTTCCTTTTTCTGCACGGTGAAGGTATAAAACATCCCTGTTTTTGATCTATCTGGTCTGTTAGAGCGTGCAGGCCTGCTGCAGCCTACAGGCCCGTGATCCATCGCAGTGTATTAGGAGCATTACCGTCGCCGGCCAGGAAACGGCACTGCGTTTCCACCAAAGCAACACATCCAGCACACTTAACCATCCTATAGAAAAATAATTTACTCTGTTGTAAAGTTAATTATCGGAGGCTGCTACTTCGTGACCAACCAGATTCAATGGGAAAAACAACTTATTTAACACTGACACATAATGACAGGCCTGTTTGTATGCTAAATGTGCTGCAGTGAGGCTTTCACTTACCCAATTCACAGGCCTAAGTGTGTCGATTCTCTCTTTTTCAAGTACCCCCCCTCTGGGAAATTTCCTGTATACAGACTGGTCGATGCTATTCCCAGCAGAAATCACCACTGACACAAAAAAGGTCCAAATCTGTAAAAGGGAAATCCCTAATTATGAAACAATGCTAATAAGTAGCCATAAGTAGCTGCTTTATGCAGCTCAACAGGATTTTATTTGTTTATATTGTTTTTGTAAAATATCTTAAAATAGCTCAGATACAAACCCTTTCCTCTCTCAAAACACCCCACCGTTAATGTGGTCCGACTCCAGCCAACGATGACCCGCTCCGGGTTTTACAAGCCTCTCGCCGCCGCAGTGGGAGGAAGTTGAACCACAAAGCCAGCAGTGCCTCTGTGCTAGCAGCGAAAACACAGAAAAATACACCGAAGCGGGACATCAACTAAGCATGTGCCATATTGGAGCTGGGAAACGAACAGCGTAACCGAAAAGGAGCGGACGGTACCGGCTGGCACGAGCCCGGGAGGCAGCGGACGGACACTTCTTGGTTTAGCCACTTAGCTCTTAACTAGCCGAGTGTGGGCTCCCCCAGCACGGATAGCCTGGCAGCCAGGAGTCGCTTGGGGCAGGCGGAGCGCGACGACCCGCTCGGCTCCTCTCGTTTTATTTGAGATATCGACGAGAGAAGCCCGCCAGCATCGTGTCGTGTGGGGTGTTTGACATGATCTATGGTGGTCAGATTGATTGTCAGTTAATCACAGCTTTACGGCGAAGCGGAAAAGTTACTGTTTAACAGGCAAACTACCGCTGGCCAGCCGATTTCCATCTCCCAGCGCTCCCTCCCCCTCCTCCACCACCGTCAGCGTCACCATCAGCCCACAGTCCGTCGCTCTGTGCTGGGTCTCCAGGCGAGGAGGGTCCCCCCAACGCTCGGGGTAACACAACAAGCAGCCATGGATTATCTTGTAGGGTTTTGCCTCTGTTTTTGAACCCACTGGACTCTCGAAGACTTGTGTTTTTTCATTTTTTCGGAAACGCTGCCACACTTCCCCAATACGAGCAGCCAGTTTACTCGCAGCCGTTAGCTTAACGTTATTAAGTCTGAAATCCAGCCAGTGTTACTGTTAGTCCGCCAGCTAGTGGCTCTGTTTGCTGCTGGCAACACGGCTATCTGCTGAGCCGAAATAATCCAAACTAGATGTACAGATTGATTAATCACTCTACACCTTATTCGATAGTTAGCCTACTGGCTAGCAGGTTTCATTTTGCTAGCTAGCGTGGTGGCTAACTAGCAGACGAACCCAAATATCGATATTGCCAGCAGGCTAAAACAAGTTAGCTTTCGCTGGATTTGGCTTGTGATTAGTTGCTAACACCCTCTTGCGTGGACCGGATTTGGTGCTAAACCTCTTAGGGTGTTTAAACACATCTTTTCGGGCGACATTTTTTTTGGTGATTGATGAGCCGTTAGGGAGGATTTCAGCCTTAACGTTACACAGGAAGCCAGCCAGAAACGACTGCAACATAAACAACAGCGGTGTGTGGATTTGCACACCATGAGACCTGGCTCGTATTCAACCTGTGCTTGTGTGGGTTTATCTGTGCCAATACGCGTCTGAGAGACTTGTATCTGTGGTGCACCAGCCGAGACATTCAGGACGAGGAGCTAGCATCCTGATGGTACACATTTCAACCTGTCGCCGAGCGTCCTCCCTCCTGGATCTCCCTTTTTCGCTCTCACGGATCGTTTGAGAAGAAGAGAACCGACTACACGTGCCCCGGTTTTATTACGGGAAAGCTGTTTTTCTGCTGTCAAAGCATAGAAGGAGCCAGTCACATTTTCACTGTGCAGCCACTCCACTAAAATTAGAACATTTTTTTCTCGACAGCACAGTGTTTACATTTTAAGGGGGAAAACCCAGAAACACATGCAGCACTGGAGACAAAACCAGTCGTTTGGACACATTTCCATCAAGAGGACCAGGGGAGTCCCCAGAGACCTGTAGGATCTGACAGCTGTCTCCAGATCCAGCTGGTGCACCTATCTCTGTGAGACATATCACGTTATTATAAAGCGAGGAAGTCCTAACTGGCCTCAAAACCAGATCTCATCAGCCTTTTCCTGGCATTATTTTCCTCACAACACGCCCGTAAGAAACCTGCGTTTTTGCACTAAATGGGATTACAAGGACGGTGATCTAGCGGCCCTGGTGACTGTGTATTTCTCGAGTAACCTGTCACCCAATGTCTTCCCTCCTGAATTTCCCTTTTTCTGTCACAAGGATGGTAGTTTGAGGCGAAGTGAGCAGACTACAGCCGGAGACAACGACACCCTTCCAGTCGATGGTCAGCCCCGCAGCTGGCCCTGTCACGCACCTTGGCGCTTGATGTTGGTCATATCTGGTGGAGGACACTGTTTTTTTTTAATTCCCTAAAACAAAACCCATCCCCAGCCCGGTTATCTCATTGATTTGGTCCTCCCAGGGTCGAAAGATGGCGGACCTCGAAGCAGTTCTCGCCGATGTCAGTTATTTGATGGCGATGGAGAAGAGCAAATCTACTCCAGCGGCCCGGGCGAGTAAGAAAATCATCCTGCCCGAGCCCAGGTAACCATATTTACACATTTAGCTTTAATGCTGTGCCGTGGCCCCAAGCTTGTGTTTGTTTGCCTGTCAAATGGATGCATGTATTGTGCACGCTATCCAGCCTTATAGGGAGATGGAGGCGTGCTTCCTCTCAAACCTGTGACTTACTGTAGATGCTAAGTGAAATATGACTGTAGAGCCTTTGTTAGTTGAGGTTTCTGCAAACGTGCAGCAATTCAATGGCTTCATGATGTCACCAAAACAACAATGCAATGACTTCACCTGCATGCCAGTTTACACCTATAACTTACCAACAAGTTAACCTGGTAGTGTTAGCCTTTCACAAAATGCTACAGTAGCCGGTTGTGATGCAGCTACATGCAGAATATTTGTCATTTTTTTCAAACAATACCCAGTGTTAATGAGGTCCTTTCCTTCACTATCTGTGCCAACATGTCCTGTCAAGCATTCTCCATTTGCTCCCCCAGCTTGCTTGACTGACAATCTGATCATAAATATGTTTTGTGAAGCTCGTGCAGCACATCTATCGAGGCTGCTGTGCTGTTGTTTGGGCTGTGAGCCCTTTGATGCAGTTGCACTGTCAGTATGTGCAGCTCTTCATCCGAAACCTCTGCTCATCCATGCTGTTTGCAAGAAGCCAGTGTGGAAAGGCCATCAGACCAGACTACAGCTAAAATCTGATTTAAATAATACACCCCCCCCCCCCCCCCCTCCCCCCAACATCTACACATAATTGCACATCCTTTTGTCCCTGCTATGCAGCTCGTCAGGGGCTTGGATGTCTCTCTTCAGACCAGGTTTAAGGCATTTGTGCAGCATGCAGTCTGAAGAGGATGTGGTTTCAAATTTGGTTATAGAGATAGTTGCTTTTCATACGAGGTTTGTAAATTTGACAGTGAGTTTTGGGTTTAGTCAAATGATTAACCATTGTGTGAAGAGCAGCTTTGTGTAGAGCGGATCTTAGCCGGCAGTTGGCACCGCTGTCAGATTGAATTTGTGCTCATCATGTTTACAGTTATCGCCTTGTACTTCACATTTTATTAATCGCAAACTATTATTGACACACCCACACGTGTAGTGGCTCTAAACGGTGGCTTCAAAGTGTTAAACTGGCATTATATTTTAACAAAGAGTGATGTTGGAGGAGGTCAGCTGTTCACTTACTTTGGCTACGTTCATACTGCAGGACCAAAGTGGCCCAAATCTGATTTTTTTTTTTTTTTGTATGTGACTCAGATCTGTTTCTTTCATAACGGTGTGAATGGCACAAATCACATGGACTCTGATCTTTTCAATTTGGATCTGGGCCACTTTCATATGTGGTCCTAATTAGATACAGGTCTGATTTTGTTTTTTGCAATGCGACCTCAGTCTGAACAGTCAGACCGGAATTCATGCAACTTTTACGTCACGCTGAAAGGAGTCACTTGGTTAATACAAACATTAATTAAATAAAAAAATTGGTTGTCTTTCTCCTCATCCTCGTTATCGTCTGCTCACGGATTCGCCGGCTTCCACATCAACTTACAAATTAAACCGTCAACACTGAATTCAGTGGCCTCCATGTTTTCTTCTGTACGACAGCGTGCTGTGTGTGACGTCTTTGTTGTTGTTGTTTAGTGCATGGCGGTCAGTTCATGACCTGTTCACACTGGAACCTGATATTGGCCACATTTAAAAACCAACGTGAAAAGCCAAACAAAACATATTGGAGCAATAAATCAGAATTGAGCACTACCGACATGTCTTGGCAGATCAGCAGAAAGCCCACAGTAATGAATATGAAGCCTGTTGATTTTTCCAACTGAAATGATTTAATTAAAAGGTATTCTATAATGGCTAATTAAATGTGCTTGCCTTGATTAATTCAATTAATTCATATATCAGAGTTTAGAATTATATAAAATCATTCAGTACCTCCTATAGCTCATTTAGCCATGCATCTATCATGAAAAGCAGAAAAAAAGGCACTTAGGTTTTGTAATAAACTCTCCCTTTTGGCAGTTCAGTAAAGAACAGCTGATTATGTCAACTGTAAATATTAACTGACAGGGCTTAACACCAAACTACATACTATATAACATTTTATAACTGATGCATATCTGACTTATTATCTACCACAAAATATTTCTCAGTTCTTCAGCTCTTTGTGAGGGTTTAACAACTACACCAGGTCAGGATTTTCCCATATGTTAGCCCATTTGCTTCGAATCACATTCACTTTACATTACTGCTAACCAGTCGGGAGTTTTTTTGTAACTTAGTAAATGTGGGTTTCCTTCCCCCAGGCAGTTACTGGTTTCGGTTCATGTCAGTATGGTATTAAAATGAACTTGCAGAAACTTGAAGCTCGCTTGAGACCGTCAATCCATTACACTGAACGTGCTGTCACATTTCAGTTTTGTCAAGTCAGAATCGTGTTAATGTTGCATAATAACACACTAGTGGCATTGGCATTACATGTAAATATGACCGGTGCTCTGCCTTCAGTATAGAGACACAAAAGTCAAAGTAGCTCTGACAGTTTGGAAAAAGAGGCCAACTGAGCGCTTTTGACAATTCTAGCAGGACATTTTTCAGCCCATAGTGACATATATTGGTTCACATTTACTCTAAAGGAGGACTAGCATGGCCACTGGTGGGATTTTTTGCATTCTTAAAGGAATACTCCACTGAAAACCTACATCCGTACCCTTGCGTGCTTGAACGTTAGCTCTAATAAGTTTGCAGCTTGCTCCGTCGCAGCTGCACTTGGTTGCATTGGTTGCAAGTGACAGACGTAAACAGCTAACCACGCTAACGTCAAACCGAAGCTGTATATTAATTAATATTTTTGCATATTTGGGCAAATCCATAATATGCTGCAAAAGGACATCTGAAGACATTATTATTGTAGTGAAAATGGCTCACTGTTGGTGTTAATTTAAACTTCCATGAATACAAGCTGACCACAACTGCCATCGTCTGGATGAAGCTACGAACCTTCAGAGACACCTTTCAGGCCTCCCGGGCACCAGTATTTGATATTAAAACGTAGGTTTTTAGAGGAGTATTCCCCTTTAAGGTGCTTTACTGTGAAACTGGCAGCATTTTCATTTTCATGATTAAATATGGAGCCAATATACTGCAGTGACACTAAATCTGTTTTCGTAATTTAACACTTGGAGGAATTAATTTTTGTGTGTGATGGGTAAACCGTTCACTCACACAATAAATCAAAACAGAAAGAAAATGTGTGCTTAAAGGACAATAAAAACGATTCGGTAATGGAAGTGTTGTTAGACTGAACGTTTTTTGTTGAATCATGAATGATTGTTAATGCTCCTTGTTGGACTCCATTTAAGTAGTTGTTGGTGGGTATAAAGGCCAGTTCAGACCAAAGATTCGCGACGAGACGAGTTGAAATTTGCAACTACTTCCAACACGCCGGTCTGCAACGTTCTGAAACCTGCCAGTTTACACCAAAGTGATGAGACGGTGTATCGTTTCCATAGCAACGACTCTTTGTACTTCCGTTGTAACTGCCGGCTTTTCAGGCGTTTTTTGCAGCTGAATATAATTTGTAGCATCTTAAAATATGAATGAGGATAGTGATAGTGAGTTACTTGCTACAGTTTCATTTTTATTATTGATGAAATGGCGAAAACATAAAAAACTGAGAGGGCTGAGAATTTGGAGCCGTCCAGGGGAGCTTCAACAGAAAACCCAGGGGGCTTATGCAAATTTATGCCGTGAACTTGAGACAGGAGATCTCCCCTCTTTTGTCAATTTCTCCCGTCTGTTCCCGGAGTATTTCCGTCGTTTAGAGGAGTTGGTGTCGCCTCTAATCAGCAGAGAAAACACTAACTATCAGACAGCATTTCACCAGGTGAACGGCTGATGATAACGCTGCGCTTCTTGGCGACAGGTGAGCTACAGCCCATAGATAGAAGAAGCTACACAAAGCTAGACAAAATTAAAAGTATCCTCCTGACTCTGCCATAACAACTGCAGGCTACTCTGTTTTTCTTGCTCTTGCTTTTTCATTAGTCATTTAGTACATTATTTCATTACTGTATTAATAATCAGTGTAATAAAGAAAGTGGGCTATACTATGAAAGCTATAACATCCTGAGTGTTTGTAATTGCTGATTGGCTGTTGAAACAGGTGACGTGCCTTACGTTCTAAAACCAGCCGCTGGCGATTTCACAAGCAGAGTCTCAGGCGACGCCATCAGCCGGCTTGAGTCGAGCTGAGACGGGCCGGTTCACACCGCTGCAACTTTTCCCTGCGACGTTCTAAAATGGTTTCATCTTGTCGCGAGTCTTTGGTCTGAACTGGGCTTATTGTTGTCATATCAATACGAATGGTGGCTCAGGTTGTAAAAAACATATTTCCTTTAAGTGCAGGAGAATTTTCTCGATTTAATAAGAAGAGTTCAGCATCTTTATTGCAGTGAGACAGAAACTGTTTGAGGTCTTGTCCACCAGCCAAATGGCTAGTGAATGTTAAAATTTTAGCAGCCACTCAATAGACCACCATTGTTTTTTTGGCTGGTGAGTGAAGCAAATCTACCAGCCACTTGCATATTTTACCAGCATTTGGCGGGTGGCTGGTGCTGATTTTGTGCCCTGGTTTGGGGTCTTGGTGGTCAGTGACCTGTAAGCAGGGTGAAAGGTCAGATATGAGTGTACCTGCTCTTTCGGTTGGATCCAGTAATTGAGCTGATGTGAGGGGCAGCCTATAGAGATGCTCTGGTCAGCGACTAACCCAGCCTTTAGCTTTGTTAGCCTTTAGCAAAACGATCAATGCAAAACCAAGAGAAACCTCCCACTCTACTGCACTCTTAGTTCAGGATGTACATGTGTAATGTAATTCAAATAACTCCAACCCAATGCTTTTTGTATGTTCTGCTAAAGGGATGCAGATTTTAAACAGTTTCCTTCATCAATTGTCTGATGTGTTAACAATCAATAACCAATTCATTAATGAATAGCTTCTAAAATGGAGAATGCTCTTTTCCTCAGTGAAAGCTCTGAACAGTTGACATGTTTTCAAGACATTTGTTATTTTAATCATACACTGAATAAGCCGAAGGAAATGATGTAAATCAGTAACAACACGAAATGCTCCCATCAGGCCGCTCGGTATTCAACAAACACTGAAAAGATTAAACACAAATATTCTCTGCTTTTCTGGAGGATAAATTAAATCAAACTAAACATGCAGGGCACCTAAAGCAAAGCTTAAACCATCCTGCATCAACAAGAGGCCACAGATGCCTTCAGTATATCAAGTAGGGGAATAAGATGGGGCACTTGTTAGGGTTTCAACTGAAGAATATGTGCGTATCTTCAGCCGTCACTGGGTACATGTTTGTCATGCACAACAACCGATATTACAGATTTGCAGGCTGTATGAATCAACACTATTAGAGTGACAGCTAAAAGCAGCAGAGATAATAAGACAAGGCAGCTTTATTTATACAGCACATTTCAGACACAGAGGCAACTCAAAGTGCTTTACATGGGCAAAGAAAAGCATTAGCATGACATTCAAAACAATAAGAATAAAACCAATTAAGATTAAGTTTTAAATGAAATAAAATACAATTAGAGGGCAGTTATAAGTTGTAAATTGCCCCAAATGCAACAAAGGAAATAAAAGTGCATTAGAGAAACCGATCAGTCAGAGGCTCAGGGGAACAGCAGTGTTTGTAATTCAGATTTGAAAGTGGCTAAGATTGGGGCGCATTTTAGATCATCAGGATGTTGGTTTCATCTGAGCAGCATCGCAGCTAAAAGCAGCTTCACACTGTTTGGTTCTGGCTCGAGGTTCTACCAGCTGACTGCTTCCTAAAGATCTAAGGTTCCCGCTGAGTTTATGCACAAAAAGATGAACCAAAACCAACAACATGTTGGTCCGTCTCTCAGTACTGTCTGACTTCCTGTCTGGCTCTCAGCTCCAAGCACATTGGTTCCTACTGAAGACGTACATGTTTAAACATGTCTAAAACAGCTGCTCACTGTAGTTTTTATTAAACAAACAGGAAATAGAGCATTTGTTGGGGACTATTTTCAGCGGTGGATGAATCCACATTTGGTGCTCTAGTGAGTATTTGGGGCAGCAGGACGGTGTGTGGGATTAAGTCCAAATA
Source organism: Macquaria ambigua (assembly GCA_008360985.2). NCBI lineage: Eukaryota > Metazoa > Chordata > Actinopteri > Centrarchiformes > Percichthyidae > Macquaria > Macquaria ambigua. The sequence continues at coordinate 43,672 of VMKM01002376.1, forward strand.
AGAGTTTCGGTATTTTTTAAAACTTCCCCGATGACAAATTTTGTGTGACGTCCTCCATCCTTAGCTAGGCTACATAAACATATTTACCTCCTGTGTGTTGCGTTCATGCCTTGTCACTTAAATAAACCCCAGCACTGAACAGGAAGCACCATGTCAAGTAGCCTATGACGTGAGCAAACCCAACCCCGAAACCCGAACATCATTTTTAAATTTTTGTCTGAACCCGTCTGGCTTGGGTTGGGTATCCACCCTCTATGCTGAACCCAAACATATAAATTGAAGACCCGTACCCGATTGGATTACCAGAGCCACTAAATGACCTTGTTTTAAATTCTGCTGTTGAGGTTCTTCTGAAAATAATAAGTAGAAACAGTTGAAAGTGGATACATTATTGATCAGTACTGAGCAGTTCTATGTTGGTGAATGCACTCTCCTTCACATGCAGGGTAAACTTCGTTGTACTGAGTTTAGGCTGAGTTTGTAGCCACTGAGAACCTAATCAGGATCATCTTGTTTGGCAGTTAAACTGTGTGCTGTGCTAAATGGGTTCACTGCTCCTCATTAGATGTTCAGTCAAGAATCCAGGTTGCGAAACGTTGACGCTGGAAGTTAATCCAGGGATTGGCAACCGTGTGCCACTGAGCTGCTGACAATGTGCAGTTTCATTCCAACTAAAGACGACAGCAGCGGGCCGTTTGACTGATTAGCACATCATCAACCGACCAAAGAAAGAAGGTGCTAATAATCAGCGAGATAACCTGATGTGGCTCCGCTGAAATTGATACCTGCATACACAGTTCATATAGTTTTCAACTGCATCAGGCAGGCGTGTTTCTATGTGAATAAACCCGAACAAGCATAGAGTAGTGCTTTTGTTAATATGGTTTATTAAGTGATTTTTATGTTGGATATGAGTTTTATTATTTATTGCCTGCAGAGATAAAAGCCTCAGCTAATGGACTTGTAAAAACACTATTACACTGCTGTTGAGCAAATCAGTCAGCAAAGCAAGACTCGCAGTCATGTGAAAACGTGCTTAAAACATGTCAGTTAGGTCATTATCATTAGAATAATGTGTTGCATTATGTTTTTTCTGTACAGACTTATCCCACATATCGTTATTGTGCTTGAGTGCTTCACATGGCTTCAGAGGAATTACTTTAATTTGGAGCGGATTGTAAAAGATCTGAGAATAACGGGGGGGGGGGGGTTAGATGCTATCTGTAGCTTCTGAAAATAGCAGAACTTGATAAAGTCCGTAGGGATTGTGTGCAAACTGACAAACTTTTTTGTATGCACGGGTTTAGCAGTAGCAGTTGTGCATGTGTGAAGCTTTCAGCCGAATGCTGGTGGGGGGGCAGTTAAATGTGGCACTTTGGAGATAGCGTGGTGCTGCCACATTCTCGGCGGGCCAAGGCTATGTCCTCTGGCAGAGAGGTGAGATTTTGACGGCAACACTGGAGGCAGTTGAGATGAGAGGCGCGGGGGAGGGCGATTGGACGGCCCGCTGTTATCGAGAAATCCATATCGGAGACGAGACGTGACGGAGTTATCCAGGAGGTGGAGATGCACGTGAAAACAGACACTGTGTTAGGAGTTTCAGTCTCAGATGGACAGGGTTGGAGTCAGAGCCACTGTCATATTGATCACCTTCAAACATAAAATGTCCTGTCATTGCAACAACCTCCCTGCTCCCAACCCCTAACAGCAGGATCAATGCTGTTTTCTCATTTTTAGATCTTATCAGCTGTAGTCAATAACATTCATTTTGTAAGTTAGCCAGACTACAAAATGGTAAATCTGGTAAACACGCTGGTGTCTGTACGCTTTTTAGACAGAGAAAACTGTCACGCTGTGATGTTTAGATATTTAAAGTTAGCAAATGTCTTTTTTACGTGCGAGTGGGGATTCTGTTGGGAAGAGATCTAGCGTTAGCCGTTAGCTGACCGCGCAGCCACGTACTCTCTAGCTAGATGGCAGTTTAGTACTAACCGACTGCTAACGCTAGCAGATGATCAACAACAGTCGAACCCCCCACTCATACTTTACATTACATCACCTTAACGACACCTTAATCAGGATTTCTGCAAAACTATAACCTCAGCTAACATTAGCTATTGTTACGTTAGCTAACATTAGGGCTGCAGCCAAAGTGGAAACTGAGAGCTGTCTTGGACTATTATCTTTGTACACTGCACATATTGTATTTACTTCACCCTGTGAACCTTTGCACACCCCCTGTTAATATTTTGAAGATCCTGCACAAACTGTACAGCTCTTCATTTTCAAAAAAATATATTGTACAGTTCTTTCTTATTTTATCTTATTTTATTTATTTTTCTCTGCCTTGCTTACATTTGCACCAATATACCAAAGCAAATTATTTGCATATGAAAACCTAGTTGGCAATAAATCCGATTCTGATTCTGTCGATGATATCTTCAGCCTTAGTTGTCAGATGTGACTTAATTCCATAAGTGTAGTAGTATTTCCATAATGCCACATTGGAATCACTAAATATTAATTGATCTGGTTTTGAAGTTTGAAGTTCTTTGAAGTTGACTTCCGAGTAGAATACAAAGTAGAATAATAAGAGCTTTGTCCGTGGCACAGTTAAAACCCTGGTAAAACAACATTTGATCACCCATCAGTATGATTTATAATTGTAATTTCTTTAGTCTAATTGAAAACAAAATGAGTCTGATGAATATCGACTCTCATAACATTTTAATGTTATTCTGTAGCACTCATGGGCTCTTCAGTTTTCCCAGTACTGTTTACGCCCCCCCCCGCATGGAGCAGTGACTCATTCAAAACGTACCAATGGGTCCATTTGACCCCTCCAAGTCAAGTCTGCCTCAAACACTTGAAGCAGTGCTACGCACCCTCTCCACATACATGCAGTTTTCCAAGGAGCATGCGATTGTCACACTTGAGTCATCGCAGTTTTCTGTCACCTCCCATCGACGCCTGCTTCCTGCTGCTGATTTGTCAGTATGTTAGTGACTTGTTTGTGTCCATTTTCCCATTTTTTTTTGCAGCAATTATGATCGCTGATTAGAAAACAGATAGCAGCGTTAGTATTGAGGTTATGAGGAGTTGAGCTGGCCCTGTGATCAGCTACACATGCTTTGTTGGAAGTGGGACATCAGATCAGCATGGTGGTGGCAGCTTTTAATTACATTTGCCTCTTCACCTCAAGAGCAAAAGCATAATTGCAACAAAGATGACCTGTTCGGAGCCGACATGCCAGGCAACTGTTGCACATTGGATTGGATGTTTTCACAGAGAAGCGTTTCATTTAGAAGTTTCTGTGTTGAGGCAGTGAATTAGGACAGCCAGTGCTTATTTTTGTAATTGCATAATCTGGCAGTTCAGCTGGAGAATGAGTGTGGACGGTGCCATCGTGTTATAATCACACAAGGTGCTAAATCCTGCAAGTAACATTGATACTACCACTGCTGTTTTCAGCCAACACTGAGATGGCATTGTTTATCTTAAGAGCTTTTATTTGAGCTTTTGAGGACAAAACACTGGAGCATATCAGGTTTTAACAATTACAAAGGTTCCTAAAGTGAAACTAAAACTTTTTAGTCCCTCTGTGAATTAATAGGAAATGATTGTTTGTCTGGAAATTGCTCAATTTGTCCTAGGCGGCTCCATTCACACCCCCTAAACCCTTCACTTGTTGCAGCCAGACGCCAAGCAGTAGCCAAAAAAACAGGTTTCAAAGTCTAACTAGTTTTCCTGGTAAAGAGTAATTGCATGTCTAGAGGCTTAAATAAGCTGAAATAAAGAGTTCTTCCCGACTGTTTGTATCTTCAGCTTTGAACTGAGCTTTCTTAAGAAACGCTGACAGAGAGCGCTGACGGAGACAACGCTGCTCATTGTCGTCCCGTCCCACCGGGAGGCTGAAAATCTCTAAAGTGGCAATTAAAGGTTAGGTTGAGTTTAAAATGCATTAGAACAGGTCAGGACCTTGGCACTTGGCACTGTGTGGTATGTTATCAACACAGTTCAATTACATTCCCTACAGACCCAGCTATAGAAATGTCAGTGACATCCTGTTAATATGTTAAATATTTACACATCTGCATACTTCCTGTAGTGTTAAATAGTCAACAGCACATTGTTGTCACAGTGTCAGTGTGGAGATCAGCAGCTGCTGAAGGCTGGGCATCTGGGCCTTTTACACCAACTACCTCCTGTTACTTTCCAAGCTTTTAGGTTCAACTTCTTTATTTCTCATTTGCACAACAAGTACAGTGAAGGCGTCATTGTTCTCAGGCTCCCTTCAACAGTCCTCATGTAGTGTGTGTAAAAAGAAAATCACACGGGTAAAAAAATGAGAATCTAAGATGTAAAATAGTGCAAATGTTAAATTATAGGAATAAAATATAATATAATACTGTGGTAGACTGGTGTACAGTTGTGATAAAATGAATAAGCTGCAATGTAGACAGGTTAAGTAGTAAATGTATGCATAATGAGAACCGGCTATGGACAGGTAAGAAGACAGGTAATATATATATATACATAAATATATATACTGTTGTGATGGTATAACAGTGTGTAGGTAGTAAAATACATATATGTATACTGCGATATGTGCAGGTATAAACAGCTTTATATAAACATTAAGTAAAAGTAGTGTAAAGATTGTTTAATGGTTCTTGCTGAAGAAAGACCAAAAAACAAAGATAATCAATGGAAAACAAGAGAGAAATGATCTGAGTTGACCTATTTCAGAATCCTGTACACTGCTTGTACCCTGACCTTTTAACTAACACACACACACACACACACACACACACACACACTGGAGTTCAGCATTGTTAAGACATTTTCATTACCAATACTAGTATCACTTTATGAGATTCCTTTTTCACAATTGTGTATAACATATGAATCTATGTAGGAAAGTAGCCTGAGCAGCTGTCAGTGTAGTAAATAAAACTGGCGTGCTATATGAAATAAATCCAGCATTTTAGCTATGCACTGTTCAGGGTATTCAGGCCTGTAATTAGGTCAGATAACACTGGAAGAGTCTCCCACCATCAGGGTGCTGCTGTGTCATCACAGCAGTAGCTTTGGGGGGGTTAAAAAAAGGTCACCTAGGAGGCAGCAGAAGACTAAACTAGTGTTGGAAGCTGGTGGCTTCTATTGTAAAAGTGGTCATTTTGTTGGCGAGGTAAGCGCGTTGTCATGTAACCGTGCCAACAGCTGGTTCATGCTGAAGCAGAATTATGTAACCGCAGCCAAAAGGAAAGTGCAGAGCGTGTTCTTGTGGACCTTGTCTGTCTCCATCCTGATCCAACAGTGAGCAGATAGCAGGTGCTAGTGTGGGACACGAGCAGAGAACAGTGCCACGACTCCTCGCTCATCACGGACAGGAATAAACCGTCTCGCTCAAGGACGCTTCAGAATATCTGTCTACTTCCTGACCTCCCTGCTGCAGTCACCCCACAACCACTGACACTCCCACTGTCCCTCTGGCTTCATAATCTGCTGATTATTTTCTCGATTAATCAGTTGTATCCAATATCCTAGAGCTTGAGGTGACTTCATCAAATGTCTTTTGCTGTCCAACCAACAGTCCCAAACCTCAAAATATTCAATTCACTTGAATGTAAGACTGAGGAAAGCAGCAAATTCTTACATCTGAGATCCTGGAACTACCAGTTTTTGACATTTCTGCGTGAAAGAAGCAACCAGTTATCAAAATAGTTGCTGGTTAATGTTAAATTTTTTCTTGATAAACGCAAAGAACTGCTGCTGCATTGAACACTACAAACCAAAATCAACTGATAGAATGATCAGTTGTAAATCTAATTTACTAACTGAAAAAAGTGGGTTTCAAATCTATAATATCTGTGTTGGTGATGGATTAGTTTAGGGTGAGAGCAGCTAGCAGGGGTTGGACAGCTAGGGTCAGGCAACAGGGTGTATCAGGAATAGGCTGAGACTTGGTGGTTTTGGTTTTGTGCGTTGATGGTGTTAGCTACAGAGCCTGTGCTTGTAGCCTCCAACACTGGAGCTGATGTGCACCTCCTCAGCATGTGTAATAAACTAAGACTCTTTGCACTTTGTTGATTATTGTTTCATCTCAGTTGAACTGAAGCCCGTTCATAACACAGCAAGTGAATACCAGCGTTTGTGCTACATTCATTCACTTGTGACAGCCCACCACTCATACATTTTCAATCCCCTGCAGATAATATTGCCTTATTTATCACTATGTGCCAGCAGTCATTGTGTCACTCAAACTGCATTGTCACAGCGGGAGCCTCTTTGTTTTCTGTGCTGCTCCGGTCATCTGCTCCCGTAAGCTAATGTTGATGTGTAAAGCTGCTGTTGTTGCTAACTGAGGTTTTCTTTGGTATAAAGCAATGAACACTGCTCACAACAAGCTCTGTGTATTATTGAGTTTTACTTGGAACGGCACAAATAATTCACCATTTACCTCCATTGTATTGGGGTGGTAATGGAGATCTCAAAAAAAGCCCCAAAAAGTTAAAATGCAAACTAGCTGCATGATTAGAAATCAGTGAGAAAGTGTTCTGTGAGATTTGGCTCAACTAAAAAAAAAACCCATGTGGTACATGAATCAGTTTTTTTGCATCTGTGTTTTCCTGAACCCACAGCTGTCTGTACTGTCTGGCACGTCTGTAACACTAAATGAGGTCACTGATCTTCTTACCCAACCTCACCAACCATACATACTCTAACGGAAACCTGTCACCCCCATACTTGTGTTTAATGCCTAATAAGGCATGACCTTTTACAGTAAATATTACCAACTGTTTTAATATGGCGTTTAAAGTGTTGAGGTTTCATACAAATAATCCAGAGTCAGCTGCTAATGATTCAGCGGGGCACACAAACAGGCCTCCTCTAAAAGAGGAAGTGTTTACTTCCTAGGTTCTTGTTCCTATAGCTTCCTCGGGTGGCAAGTAGTCCCAGTTTTGGCCTCGTGAATTGGACCAAGTTGTAGTTTTAGTGCAGGTCGCAGTGCCTAGATATTTTTACTGGCTCAAGAAAATATATAACCCACAATAACAACATGGCATTGCCTTTCAAAGGGGGAAGAAGGTACATTTAGCTTTTGTTAGTGTCGTAACTAGAAAACTGTTTATGCTACATGCACTTTTATAAATACATACATTTGAATATTTAATGAGCTGTTTGTGAAAAAACAGATTTTTTAAAGCCACTTTTGGTGCACATCACCTTCTACAGTTTTAATTAAACCAAGACTGTTGATATGTCAAATCAGGCGTAATTCTTTGTTTTACGTGTCCGATAGACATCTATTGTATTTACATTACAGCCCATTGTGTACGGTACAAACTCACTGATATTTCAAAATGCACACCATTGCATCTAATGTACAGCAGCTCCTTATGATAACATGTACAGTCTACATATTAACATGAGGTATATAATGCATTGATGTCTATGGAGGCCCATTGAGACCCACTGTATTTATAACGGAGAAATGCCATTCAAATCTTAAAATGCTCAGTATTGCACACTGATCAGCTGTGAATAAACCTGTTACATGAGCACTTTTAGTTTTTAACTGTAAAACATTTAATGCACAAGTGTTATAAAGTCCCCATTCACTCCCATTGCATCTATAACGCAGCCAATACGGCTCAAGGTCAGTTAGTATTCATGTGATTTATAAAGTCGTCCAGAAATCCCACCAATCAGCATTGCTCACTGCAGTCACACAGGTTTTGTTCTTTAGTTTTTAACATTTTCTTTGGACTTGATCCTGGAAGCAAAAGGTTCCTTCTGACTGTGTTTGTCTGCTGTTGGAGCAGAAAACATCAGTACCTAACCATGTGAGCAAACTGGGGAAAAGAGCTATCAAAATGTAAATACTGGAGAAATTATGACCTAGTCAGAAGGAGCCAAGGGTTCTCCTTGCACATGCTCAGTACATGCCTGCAGAGGTGTTTGTAGGTGAAGCCTGGCCGCTCTTCTCTGGTGTATGTACTGTAGGGTGTTAATGGGCCCGTGGAGGGGGTGCTAATTGATTCATTCTCCCCGCTCGCTTTCTCATTAACACCCGCTCCCAGGGTAGCATGTTATCCCTCCAGGTTCCCCCCACAGCCTCCCATGTGTCCCTCTTCCATCCCTGCAGTTTGATAGTGTCAGGGGGGACAGGTGGCTGGGAGAGTCCCAAACCTAGGCCAGGATCACAGATGGGAGGTGGAGGAGGACTGACATCTCTGATGTTTGGTTATTGTTGCATCTGGCTGAGTGAACTGGTAATGATGACGTATATTAACCCCCCCCCCCCACCTTGTGTTCACAGTATTCGCAGTGTGATGCAGAAGTACCTCGAGGAGAGAGATGAACTGACATTTGACAAAATTTTCAACCAGAAAATTGGTAAGTCAACATTTTCTTTTTATTACATTAAAGGGCAATATCCACCCGAAAGAATGAGATAAAATGTTGTAGACACTGTAATGGAATTGCCAGTATTCAGTAGCAGAAGGGAAGAGAAGGCTCATCCACAGACAATTCAATAAAACAATTGTTGAAATCTGTTTTATTTGAATGTGATCACATTCACACAACCATGGTACATTACCCCTCTGAGCTGCTGAGGACATGCTCTCAGTTTATACAGAAATGTAACCAACAACATATCTTAACTCACGGCCCACTGGCTAGTTTCTTTTCAGAGCTTCCAACCACATCTCATCTTAATCAGCTGATGGAGTTTGGCTGTGAGATGTGATAGTACAGCCTGACCAATACTGGCCTGTTAAGACTGATACAGAGATCTCTGTTCGAGAGTTTAATAAATCCAACAATCCAATAAACATAAACTTGCCACTGCTCTCTGGTGGGCAAACTGTAATGAAGACATTACTCCGATAAGCTAATATCAGCCAATATATCGGCATGGCTAATTTATCGGTCTAGCTTTAGTTGAAAGCTGTGGTAAAAAGCTAGTAAGTGTGAATCTACTGTTTCTAAAGTCAAGAATGAACGTTAACTCTCAGTGATACAGATTTTATTTTGGCTAACTCTGGTTTTCTTGGAGTTCCAGTTGCTGATATCATGTTCAGTGTTAAATTCGGTTCTGTCTTCTTCATTTACAAGATATTATTTCCACTTAGAGTTCACAGACTAATTCTCCGTGAGCTAATTTATGGTGGCTAATGTTGGCAAAGTTCAGGTAGATATTGCCATGTAACGAACATTACTGATTCAGTTATAAACTTGCTGACTTATCTAACAATATGTCTCTATGTATTAGAATTCAACACTTTTCCCATAATTGTCACTTGTGGGCACAGTGGCTGCTGTTACATAGACTTAACTCTGTACGAGTGTAACAAGGGTTAAGTCCCTGTAGTCGTCTCCGTTTTGTCTCCAGGTTGATAAAATACCTGGATCCGATGATCTCTGAGGCTAACAAAACTCTCTCCTCACTGTTTTAGCCGTGTTAGCAGCACAGCTCTATGGAGGGCGGTGTCGGCCTGTCGGCTGGTCGGTCCACTTTGGTCCAGACTGAAATATCTCAACAGCTATTGGCCGGATTGACATTACATTTTGTACAGACCGTCATGGTGCCCGCAGAATGAATCCTAATGACTTTGGTGAACCTCTGAAACTAGTGCAGCGCGGTTTCATTACTGTCGGTGTAGCAGCTGTGTGGCACTTTAGTTGTGCAAGTAAAGTGCACCTACATCTACCAGATATTCCATCTATCACATTGATTGCTTGTGGTCAGAGGTGAGATGTTGACTCCCTTGTGATTGGTCTCGCTGGGGTTCTTCCATTACTGCTGCTTGTCCTGACATCCATACCCACCAAGCTGACTGGACAAAAGCCACTGATCACAAACTCATCACACTCTCCTCATTTTTACACCGTGCGGCTAAAAATAAACCACTTAAATGTCATCCTGACAAAGTATTTTTCGTCATTTTCTTCCATTTTTGCTTAGCCACAGCGCACATGTTGAATAGAAAGGCTTTTCTCATATCGTCCTGCAGAACTGAATGTCCCAAATAAAGGTTTTTGAACATCAGTATGGTGTTAATTAATCTTCTGCTCTACAGATACCTGCCGTCACTTGTTGGTTGTGATCGTGAGGCGGCTTTGTCTGTGTTGTCGTGTCACTGTTGTTGATGCAGGGGCTGAATGCAGAGCGTCATGTTTCCTGCTTCCTCCTGCCCTCCAGTCGGTAGCAGTGCCTCTGTGCTGGCTCCTCCGACTGTTTCCATTCTGAGCAGACAGGCCGTGTGCCAGTAGTTGTGGCGTACCAGGGGACCACAGCCACCCTGCAGGCTTCTGCTAGGTTTACTTACTGTTCTAGGTCTCAGCCCCCCGTGAGAATAGACTGCGTTAATTCTCCCTGCCTCCTTCTCTTTGTCTTCAGCTCTCTCTCTGTCAGACTTGTTGCTCTCTTTATTTCCCTCTCCCCTATGTTCAGCATCATCGCCTCATACTTCCTCTATTCTGGTGTGTGTGTGTGTGTGTGTGTGTGTGTGTGTGTGTGTGTGTGTGTGCGCACATGCTTATTAGACACCCATGACACTCAACCCATCCAATAATGTTTCAACACTTCTATGTTAAGTCCAAATGGACTTGGTTTCAAAGCCGCACTCCGCAGCTCTGGTGTGGGAACATTTTGGGTTTAAGCTGAACGAGAGAGGAGATCATCATCAAAAGTATTGTTGTAGTCGCGTGGTTTTATTTTATTTGTCTGAATATTCTTAAGAATTAAAAGTTCATTGCTCTTTGACAGGGTGTACTATATGTGTATTATATTATCATTATATCAGTGGCATAAAATGGTTTTAAAATGACAATAATATTGTTTATTGCATTTATTTCTGGGACGATGTTTTGTCTAACAAAAGTAGTTATAGTGACAGGCCTAAACACTTCCCAGGTTTCTGTCCATTAGCCACAATATGTTGAATACTGCTGATCGGATTCTGATTAAACACTAGAAAATGATAAGTGTTACTGCTCTGTGCTGGCATTTCTAAAATGACTGACTTAAAGATCGTTTATTCAGCTGATACATTCAGTTGATTGACAGAAAATGAATTAGCAACAAAGTCAACATGCCAAACCTTTTCTGGTTCCATCTTCTCAAATGTGAGGATTGTTTATATCGTATCGTAAAGTGAATCTCTGACATTTAATAGACCAAACAATTAATCCATTAATCGAGACCCAGTCATATCAAGATATTGTTTGTGCACACAATGCTGAACAGATTTTAACCAGATGATGTTTGTCATCAAATTACATTTATGGACTAAGGGGGCACTGCAGTGTTTGTTTACTTGCTAATGATTGGTCCATATGGGGACTACACAACTAACAAACATTGTCATGATCAATAAAGCAGCTTATTGTATCATGCATATTAAAATGCCCGGCCAACATGGACTCATAATGTTTTATGTAAGACATTATTTTCTTGTCTGACAAATGTTTCACCACCGCAACATTACAAAGAACTTTGTATTTGTAAAGCCCAGTTAAGAAGGCGGTCGGCCACAAAGAAGGTTCCCATCCTACAACACAAATTAAGTCTTTTATAATCAGCCAGCCAGAAGAACTTATCAGAAATGAAGGACATTTTACTGTCCAGTGTTTTCAGTCTCACTGAAATCACATAACTCATCCTGTTCTCTTCAGTATTAAACCATTAAACCTGTTTCTATAGCTCATGGTGATCACAAAGACTTTTTTATGAGACAGAATATTCTCAATTTAGGTTTGTACCAAACATCAGCAGAACACATTTCTTTCTATAATGAACAATTTGAGCTAAATATGTGATGAAAAAGTAAATGAATCAAACAAAATAAAAGATGTCCGTGCAAAATGTTCCGTTTAAAGCTCTTTCTAGTGAGTCTGTTCCAAAGCTGAACCATTCCCATACCACTGACGTTGAGTTATTTTTTGGCACAAGCTCCTCATCCGCCATGCTGCAAGCTATAACTCACGTTGCATTGTTTACAATACGTCACCCAAGGAAGAGCCACGTGAAGGAATTCGTCCAATCAGTGTAGCCATGTAGTTGGTTTGTTCACGTAGCACTAGTCAATGAGGTTATGTGAAGTTTGGAAACAGAATAAAGAGGACATTAAATACCGCAACCTCTACGATTTGCTTGAAAAGCAGATTGTGGACGCCTTCAAGATCGATCACGACCCCTAACCAGAACTGGACTAAACTTACAAACTCCCAAAAATGGTTGAATAAACCTTTAATGATTTTGTCTATAAAATGTCAGAAAATAGTTTAGCTCATCACAACTTCCCAAAGCCCCAGGTCTTCACATTTAAAGATTTGAGTTACTTCTTTTGTCCAACTAACAGTTCAAAACCCAAAAATACAAAAAGCAAATCCTCACATTGGTGAACCTGGAACCAGTGAATGTTTGCAGTTTTGCTTGTATTGTTCCTAATGGGTTCTGTTTATTGTGACCACATTATTGCCCTGCTCTCCTCTCATCTCCCTGCTTATCAGACTATCAGTCTTACTGTCTTCCTTTGAGCCGGAGCCTGTCCCCTGGTTGCTGCTGGTCATTAGTCCAGCTCTCAGGTCTCATTAGCTAGTCTCCAGAAAACACGCGTTACCAGGCCAGTCAATGTGCCTACGCCTCTGGGACATTTACATTCCAGGTAATCAACGGACAGAAGTCCCCCGCCTGATTCTTGTGATATAATAGTTGGTTTGGTCTCCAGTAATGTGGACCTCTTTGTTACAGTGAGCTGTGCACTTTGTTTTTTCTCCTAAAACCAGGACTTTGTGCCCTTGAAAAGTCAAAAGTGACAAATCAGGAGAGACCGACATATCTGTCCCATCACTGTCATTTTCAGTTGATGCAGAAGCTGCAGTAGTTGTTGTTAGAGCAGTTAACTCAACGTTGGAGTGTTGATTGAGGAAATATGCCAATTTTATAATATTAACTTTATTTGTATAGCACCTTTCATGCAAAGATGCAGCCCAAGGTTACGAAACAGGATTAAAAACTATGTTAGGCCAACAAGAAAGACAAACAAAGATAAAAAAGAGCTGACAAAGTTGGAAATTAAAAGACAGATTAAAAAGAGGGCATTTTCTTTTTAAAAATACCAAGGGAGTTTTCTGCTGTAAGATCCAGAGTTTAGGGCCATTAAAAACAGAAAGCAGCCTCAACAGATTTCTTGTGGGAAACATGAGGAACTTCTAAAAGCAAGGCAGCGGAAGATCTGAGAGTTCTTGTTTGAACATAAAATGAAAGGCAGTCGCTGATATAGGAAGGGGACTGGGTTATGTAAGGCTTTATAAACAAGGAAAAGGACTCTAAAATCAACCTAAAATATTTAAGAGTTATTTCTTTTATTTGCTTACAACAAGCTGCATAGCTGCGTCCATCACATCTACACCTGTGTAGCTGTGGCTGCACCCAAATCAAATCACTCGACATTAATTGTATTTGTTTTGGTGGTTCTTGCTTTTTTATATTATATTTATTTATTTATATATATATATATATATATATATATGTGTATATATATATATATATATGTGTATATATGTTATTGTTACTGATGCATTTTCATCAATACACTTGGCCTATAATCATGAGAAATGCTATATTATTTATGGCCTTCACCCAATTGACCGTTGGTAAAACCCCTCCCCCAAACAGTGACTGTCCAATAGTAGCTTAGCAACTGTGACTAGACACAGCAGGTTCATCTGGCTTTGGATTTCTCCACATATCTAAGTGATGAGCTGTAGAGCTGTAGTGAGAGAGATACTCTGTAGAGAGTTTGGAGGGTGGTGTCATTAGTTTTTTAGCCTTTTTCAAAACCAAAAAGAGCAAGAAAGATTGGATTAAACAGTGTGTTTAGTAGTAACCTTTCTTTATTTCCAAAGCCGAGAGTTGGAACTGTGAGGTTACAGGTCACTTACGAATAAGCATCCAAAAAGGGTGAGAAATCACATGTTTCATTTTCCTAAGTAATAAAAATATTAAATAATAATACTACGGCTAACTAGCTACTAGCTGCCCCACAATACAAAAACAATGCTGCTTCTTTATTTCCATGCCTTCTACACGGATCAGCTGGTGAGGATGCTGACTTTGTACCTGGGACATGTAGCTTTAGCCTCAGTCTGTTAGCATGTAGTCATCGTGTGCACATTTGTAAATGGTAAATGAATATATAAATGAATTTATATAGCACTTGACCCGCTCTACCTCCTGAGCCACAGCCCGCCCTCTTGTAGCCATCTTGTGCATATTTAGGACCCTTTTGCAGGGCTCTCGTTTTAAAATGTGGAGTTCTCCACAAACTCACAGAGCTACCAGTAATTAGCTAGCCAGCTACAGTTGATAAAATATGCCAGTTGTCATTTAAGCATAATGAACGGTTGTGGTAAATGTGCCGTGCTAAAATGAACAGTAACAAAGGGGGACAGGGCTCGGCAAAGGGTCAATTACACTACAGGTGAGCACACCTGCATGAAAGCCATCCCACACATCTAAACTCCCATAACAGCCCACATGTCAAGTCTCACGTTTTACCTGTAATCCTCACGTTTTAGTGCCTTTGGTCATCATCAGTGATAAAAACATCACAGTTACCTTTTGATTTTATGTGTGTGTCTTAATGTTACGAGAAGATGTTGCCTCCTCTCTGCTTTACTGCCTTACTGTTTCTTTTATGCTCTTCTTGCACCGTCCATTAACAGAACAACAACAGAGAGCTGAAAGAACTGACGAGCTCAGACAGTGCTGTGTTAGGTAAGGGAAATGGTGGTGAGGCTGAGCGCACCACAGAGAGCCTGTGTGCTGTACACATTTGAATGGCAAATGTGTGGCTTTGCATGTAACACGAGATAGCTGTCTGACATGCTCAAACGCAGCACCATGTGACCATAGAGGTGTCCAGGTAGCCGTGTAGCGGTTTCAGCAATACAAACAGAAACCACAAACCCAAACTGTTTGCTTTACGATTTAATGAGTATTTGAAACAACAAGCTTCCAGTTACATATACGTTGTTAATACTGGTTTTATTCATACTGTATTTGAAATAATTGTTAACAAATGACTATTAACACAGTTAAAGCAAGAAACCTAGACATCATTTTAGAGTCAGATCTTAGTTTTAAAGCACATTTCCGTTATTTGAGCTGTTATATTTGCATAACGTTTCCAAAGTAAGATCTGTCCTGTCACAACAGGACACAAAGACTTGCTTTAATGCTTTAATAGTCAGTCTGCCTCTATTATTGCTATGCTCTTCAACTCATTTAAAATCAGGGCTTTCCACAAGGATATGGAGTAGCCGGCTAGAGGGGTCTGGGGGCAAATTGTGAGACCTCAACACTGGCTGCCATTGTCAGCTAAAATTGATTTTTAAAGTTCTTCCAATTGAAAATGCTATTATTTTACACTCTAGCACACCCTCTAATTTCATCCTCAGAAACATTACTGATTGTGCCAAATCCAAAATGTGAAATCTGTGGTGATTTTTAAAGTTACTCTGCCGGTAAACTAGGGAATATTGATAACAGTAATTTTATTTACAGAGCACTTTTCAAGCAATAAGCACAAAGTGCTTTCCAAGGTGAGGAAATTCAAAACATGAGCAACATTAGGGACAATTGCAAGAAGTAAACAATAAAACACATGCATATACATACAAACACAGTAGTCTGTCAGCTGTTAGGAAAAGCCATTCTGTAAAAGTACGTTTTAAGACGAGATTTAAAAGCAGCAACAGAGTCAGCTGTTCCAGAGCTGAGGAGCCAGTACTGCAAAGACTCGATCACCCTTTTGTTTTTAACCTGGACTCTGGAATAGTTAGAAGACCCAGACCGGCAGACCTGAGGGGCCTGTTCAGAGCTCCGTTATATACTCTGGCGCCAGAGCATTCAGAGCCTTGTATGTGATTAAAATCACTTTAAAATTGATTCTAAAAGACACAAAATTGGTGTGAGAATCGCTTTGTTTTGGTGAATTTTGAACAGTTAGGAGCTGCTCCATAGCCGGATTGTTTAGGCAAGTAAACAAGGCATTAAAGTAACCGAGGCGGGAGGATATAAGCGTGAACTGATCTAATTATGGAGATATTCCTCAGTTGATAAAAAACATGACTGGTCTACTTTCTTTACGTGTTGCTCCAGGCTCAAGTTACTCTCCAGGATAACTCCTAGAGTTTTTGTAGCTTACTTAATGTTGGGAGTGAGGGGGTCAAGAAGTGTTCGGAGCCAATGTTGAGAACCTCTGTCTTCTGTTTTGGGACATCCAGCTTTTTATGTCATATAGGCAGCTGTGTGGTGAAGCTGATTTACTGGTGTCAGAAGGTTTAGATTGATTCCATGTTTAGTCTGAGCAGTTCATGAGGTAACACGCACTCTTGGATCTTTAGCTCGCATTGCATTAAGACAGAGTTTTGCTGTGTCTCAATTTGGATACTTCTGTTAGTACACTTACATGCAGTACACTGTGTACACTATGTACTTACTTGTGTAGTGTGTAAATTTTGACAGGGTAGTGTTGTCTCAAATCGAACACAGCTGTTGCTTACCGGAAGTGACGATCGCAACATTTGACCGCTTCTTCTTCTTCTTCTTTTTATTGGCGAGTTGCAGCCGGGCGAAGCATTATTGCCAACATTTTACTGCGATTGCTGCATGCTGAAATATCTGCCAGCTCCTTTGCTCACTTGACTTCAATTCAATTTTATTAAAAATGAATGAAAATGAACATACTTTTACTTTTAGCCAAAATAATCGCAAACGTGGCCGCCATTTCCATACGTTGGTGGTCCCTCCCCTTCTGCTACGTAGCCAAGATGCCAGCCAGTAGCTGGATCTGTACAGGGACACAGGGGTTCTAACAGTTCCAGGTAGTAGGTTTACCTGTATTGGATCTGGTTCACAATGGATCCATTTCTGGCCTTGTCACACATAGAATCTCTCCGTCCCTTTCAGTTGACTCACAGGGTTTTAGCTTCAGAATTGGAAGTCGATTTTAATCAGCAGTTGTAGAGTCTCGGCTGTGAGTTTGCTTTTAATTTTAGTGCTCTTAACATGCTTTGTCCTTTTGCTCAACGAGCCTTGTTGACTGTCATGACAACCAAGGTCAGGAAGAAGACACTGCAGTGCTGCTGGAATGTAGAGATACAGTGTTAAGTAGTCAATTTTTAGCTTAGAGAGTGTTTTTGCGGCATGTAATTTTGAAATATGGACAGGTAGGTGAATTAGATAAGATGAAGTAGGATGCGTTTGTGCATCAAATGAATCAAACTGGAACATCTGAACGAGTGTTTTGCGGCATGTAATTGTTTCATTTTTTAAAATCCATCTTTAGAGCGTCCTTCACAGTCAGTGCATGAACTCTGCTGTCCAGAGACCTGGGGGGGGGTGAGAGTCAGTGGCCTATTTTTAAGCCTTGTTACAGAGCTGAAGAAAGCAGTGTGGAGGAGATCCACCTGTCTTTACATCAGCTGGGTCGCCAGTCCTTTGTGAGAGCCTGGTCCATGGGCCAGACAAGATCAGGGTCAGGCAGGATGACCATTATGTAATTCTGCACGCTCTAAATATAGCAGGCATGCTGGCCACCACTTCACCTTGAATACTTTTTTAAAAATATGTAAATGGTTTTCCACAATAACTATTACATTCAGAGCTGCAGCCAGTTTACTCGTGTGTTCTACTATTTTATGTTTTCCGCTGTTGTTTTCCAGTGCAGGCTGTATGTTTTTGGATTACAAAAGGTGTTTTCGGACCAGAGGAACTTCTTCATAGTTCTAAGAACAGTTGGAGGACTTTTATTGTGTTTGCACTACAAGAACTGGGAACCATCCTAGTTCTTAGAATGCCGTTTTGAGGAACTTTTTTAGCTCCTACTTCAGAGTAGGACCTCTCCCAGCACAAGAGGAACTTTGAGTGACGTAAGTGTGCAGTGATTGGTCGAACACATGAGCCAATGCAGCACCGGCAACCGCCATCTTTAAAAACCTGTGATAACAACAGCTCGTAACAGCAGCCTTAAAAAATGGGCCAAAACACGGACAAATGGAGCGACAGTGAAGTCCAGGCTTTATTGAGCGTATATTCGACGGGGGAAATATAACGTGATTTTGACTCGACAAAGCGAAATTTAAAAATCTTGTGAGTGACGTTGCTATACCAACTGCCGGCCGGCTTACGTCACAGCGTTCCTATTGACTTTGTGTCGTGCGAGTGAAATGTGGGACATTAAAACAGGAGTTATGTCTGTAACTACTGTTCTGTAAATGTTCTGTAAACGTAATATTTAATATGACTGAAATGCGCTCTGTGTAGACAGTCAGGGGGAAAGATAATAGTTTAAATGCATTGTGAAGAGGGCGTGTTTAAGCTACAACAAGCTGTTCAGTTGCTCTTTAAAGCCAACATACATTTTCCTTCAAAGATTGTCCCAAAATATTAATTATCAATACTAACCTTGATAATCCACTATGAACAGTTCTCACAAATCATACTCCTCAAAGGCCAACGCTGTCATCGACCTCCATGCCATGCATTATTATTATTATTTTGTTTTTATAATGACTGGATTCTCCCTTATATTAATGGATTTTGTCATAAGTTACCTTTTATGCTTCAGGAGCATGAACACATGTTCATTTTGGTTACAAATTAATATTCTTTCACTGTTTTATTATTTACAACAGCATCACGGTAATTGACATACAGTATATGTAGATGAAGTCATTTTATGAAGTCGTTATGTATGAGCCATTGGGTTGTGTCCTGACATGCAGTAGGTCATAGCTTTATAGCATGTCGTAGCATTGAAATATCATTGATGGAGGGTTGGAGGCAGAGCAGGGCTCCGTATGAAGAGAGGATCATTGACGAGGTTATTGGAACTGCCGTGTTTTATTTGGATTGCATCATCATCCCCACCTCTGTGCTGCTTTCATGCTTCAGCCATTTCTTCTTCATTCTTTCCTAATGCCCCCCCTCCCTCTGTCTCTCTTCTTTCTCTCACTCTTGCCTTGGCATTCTCCCTCTCCATCTGTCAGACTTCTGGAATGGATGATGGAGAGTCGTGTGTTGCCTAGCAACTGCGGTTGCCATGGGAACCTGACCAAGAACTGCTGCATTTGCTTGTCGACGGGGAGAAATGAAATTGATTAAAGGAGGAATAAAATAGGTGATGAGAATTGGAGAGAGGAAATGGAGAGGACGACGTTAAAGGGGAGCGATAAATGGAAAGAGCCCAGACGATCTCTCCTTCTCCCAGAATGCAGCGTTCCTCCTAGAGGCTGTGATGTGTATGTCGACAGACTGTCCACGCCTCCAGTCCTTGTCACGTCTGTCCTTTATTCATCCATCATGATTCACACTATCTGTCTTCACATCACAGGAATCTGAGTCCAGCTAGTTGGAGTTACTGGACACTGCAAATTACATTTGACAGTAACCAGGCGACGATAAAGTAATGCAGTTTTTATATTTTAATGATAACAGCAACAGATTATTCTGTTTGTTTTATACAGCAGAAGCTTAAATGATAACCATTATATCACATACTGCTGTCATGTAATTGTAATGTCAAACATACCCTCAATAACCTTTAACCATCAAATAATAATAATAATCATAATAATAATCATGAACTTTATTTATGTAGCAGCGTTCAGACACAACATGCAGCTTAAAATATCTTAAAAAGAAAAGGGCAGACAATTTCAACAACAGTTAAAATATTAAAATACATCTTCCTCAGTCTTGTAATAAAATCAAATGTAAATGTTAATACTTAATGAATAATAAGTCAGTACACACACAGAGTATACACATACCCAACACAATAACACATAAGATATACTTCAGTGTCAGGAATCTGTTATTTTGCACAACACTTTGTAGTCTTAATTCAATAATAAATACATTAATATTGTTTTCTACTGAACAAAACCACAAACTTCGGCTTGAAAAATAACCCGAGGGTAAACTGCATCGTGCATTTACAGGTGTTCATGTTTTTTTGTCCACCCTCAGTATGCACAGCCAGGGAGGAAATAAGGCTTTTTTTGTTCTGACGAATCAGTCTCACCACAAGGTCCAGAAGGTAGCTGTTCTGGAGCTTTTGATCGTATCACATGATCTTCCTCAGCAGATGGAGTTTGCTCAGTTGTCATGGAATTGTAGATTAAATAATCCACATTGGCTTGGATTAAAAGTTCATTATTGACCTTGGAAACTGTGCGACACGATTGAAAGCTCCAGCACAGCTACTAAATGGACGTTGTGGTGAGATTGTTTGTGAAGGTCAAGACTGAACTTTCAACCTCAGGCTTTAGTTGTTGTTTAGATGCAGAGATGCTGTCTTCATGTGACAGGCGACAAAAGAAAAGGGTCTCTCAGAGGTCTGTTCTGTTGAGACGGTGTGGTGTTGGTCGATGGTGTAAACTTGTGTGTCAGATTCCACCAAAGTTGAACACTCTGATTTTGTATTCACAGTGAATGTGCTGATAGCAGCGGCTCCATTGAAATTCATCTATTTTGCTCAAAAATGTTGCTGTTTTTAGATGCAGGTGTGACAGCAGCCTTTTTACCCATCATGCCACTGGCACCATGCCTCCTATTGCCTTCCAGTGTTGCTGGTATTTAATGGTACTCAGGCTGGTTAACATGGAGTGCAGTACTGGCTTACTATTTCTCTCCTCTCTACACACTACAGAGACAGTCAGCTTTTCGCTTTGTTGCCCACTTTTCATTTTCCCTCTGACCCGTACGGTTCCCCTCTTAAATCACCATGTGATGTATGTCTTTGCTGTTAATTGCACGTTCGAACTGGTTCATATCGCTTTTTGTCTTCATCTTTTCTAAATATGAAAATTGCCGGCATGTTAAAGGTTACACCCAGAGATGTCCCGATCAAGTTTAGTTGCCCCCGATCCTGATCCGAGTCATTTAATTCTGAGTATCTGCTGATATTGAGTCCTGATCTGATACTTGTATTTTCCCACAGTTGCACAGTAGTGTCGAGAGGGTCAGGCGTACCGTGGCTCCAAAAGCCAAAAACAGCGATGAATTCGATTCCCCTCTGTAATCTTTTTGGCCTTGTCGCTGTCTCGAGGAAAGTATCCTCCAGTGTTTGTTGCTTCGGAGCACCTTTACCTGAGTTACCTGAGTGAACTCACTTAATTCTGTTTATCATTTAGGTGTTGTATCAAATTGGTAGTATTGAACGCAACTCTGTTGATACCGCAGACTGCAGACAGATTACAAGTGACTGCCTTCGTTTTCCAATTTAAAATATTTCCACACTGCAGACTGCCACAAATCTTGCTCTCGGTTTACGACACCTGTGTGACAGCTGACGTAAAACAAAGGTTTGTGCTCAATAGAGCCGATACCGATCAGTTAAAAACTGCCTTCATAAGGCCCGACATCCCTAGTTACACCATCTGTTGGTGACCACATCAGTTTCATCCAATTGTGATAGTGATTGATAGTAACGGTGCCAGATATCACTTTAGATGCATCCAGCTTGGGTGTGACTGAACGTGCAGGTGGATGTGATGAAGCTGTTTAACATGCTGAGTGGAGGCCGGGCGGCCGGCCTGCAGACGCTCTCCATATGCTCGTATTCTTTACTGTTGTGTCCTGTGTGTCAGTTAGGTCTTAACCCACATAGTAAATCATAGTTTCTGCTCTGGATTGCCTCTCCACATGCAGCACCTGGTTGAGTGTGTGGTGGTGGTGGTGGGGGGGCATGCCTACCTCTCTCAGCTTGTTGTTTTTTAATAAACCGAAGTCTCAAGGTGTCCATAATTTGATATAAGTTGCTTGAATTAGCGCAGCAAGTACAGCGTGTTCAAATGTCAAGAGCTGTGGTCTCGTTTAGTATATTCAATGCAGCAGGCTTTGTAAATAGTCAAAGTTGTTCCAGGACGAGACATCCGCTCTGTAATTTGTTTTAAGTTTTGCAAACACTCGTGTGTTGATGAAGTTAGAAGCTGTCATGAAAGCCTCACAGCGAAAGGACTTTCTGTGTCAGTCATTTTCTTTTGAAATGCTGCTTAACCTCAGCTGGTGATGTGGTCTCATAATGATAAAGGAAGTGTCTTTAAAATTAGTATGTGAAAGCTGACAGCTTCATTTTAAAGGTATATCTAACATGCAACATTTAATTACACTTTCTGATGTGCAGTGCATAACGTTGCTCAGACCTCGTGTTCAGACTGTACCGACAGGTTTTATTAATTATCATACACTTCTAGTTTTTCTGCCTTTTTAACGAGCAGATAACAGACGTCAGGGGAATTAAAGTACAGTGTAGGATGGATTCATATTCAGAAAAATGAGCATAAAGCTTGCACGGGAGCTTTGCTTATTTTATGGCTTTGGTTTATAATCATAATATGTGACGTCCATTATGGATAAACGTCCATAGATCCACTTAGAAATCACAAAGAAGATGCTCCTTACATCTTTACTCACACTCTTAATGTTAGACCTTTACCTCAGTTTCAACAGTAGTCCAGTTATTATTGTGAGTTGTGGGTTTGCAAGTCTGTTTTTTTTTTTATTAAGTGTCTTTTTCTCTCTTGGGAGACGGTTAAAAGCAACCTTGACCTTATAAACTGCCTACTGTACAACATGTACAGTACTGCCTACATGCTAAATGATTTTATATCTGAGTAGCTCGTCCTCAAAATAACAATATGTGACATATTGTATAATGTTCTGCAGGAACGAGTCCTAAAACCCTGAAATGAGTCAGCATGTTAGCATGTTAGCTCTTCCTGTTCCCTCGTCTGGAAGTCAGTGGGTTTCTTGAATGGGTTTTTGGTTTGATGCCTGAAATAAGGTCTGTGGTTAACACAAGCGTTTTGTTCTACGACATAAAATCCGTCAGTAAATACTCCACTGGTGAGTTTTGAAGCTTTTCCGTGTCTTAAAAAAGGCGGTTGCTAACAAGTGTCTAAATGAGACTACAGAGGTTGTCGGGGACATTAAACGTCATCACGCCGAACACAGAAACTCATCTACTCACTCGTCCGCCTTTACAGCCTCGTTGGGTTTATACTGCAAACTGTTCTAACTCAAACTTTCCCAAAGGCTTTTGTAGAAGAGGTCAGCGCTGGAAGCTCAGTGGTGGAGACGCTGAAGTCATGTGACCGTGGTGTAGCTGGTTTATAGCCTAACATTAGCTTTTTACTTCTGGAGATTGACTTTACGCTTCAGAAATCATAAAGTGGTGTTTATTTGTGAAGATTATCTTGCTGAACAAAACGTGTAAGTATCTGTTTGCCACAGAGCTTATTTTCTGCAATAATCCAAAAGCCAATGGAAACATCCCCTTGGCTTTTTGTGGAGGGAACCAGGGCGATGCTAACTTCAGGGTTGGCCTACAAAAATACGTCATCCTCGCAGCTCTGGTATTATTCTGTATGTTATATATGTGACTAGCTAAAACATGTATGCTTTAAGTCTGTAAATAAAGGGAGCGAAAACTGACAAAAACAGCCAACACATCAACAGCGTAAACGAGCACTACCTACACATTGCCGAAGCCATTTTATAGTGGATTTATTTATGATGCAGTACCAGTGTTGTATCCGAAACCCACTTTATGAAATCACAATTCACATACACAAATAGTCAGAACTCATGATTAGCATTGTTGCAGCTAATAGTAGCTGCCTGTAGCCTGCACTCACACTTGGTAATCACTATCAGACAGCAGCAAGATCAGAAGAATACTTAACATTGTTTGCTAATCCTGATGTTGTACTTGAATGAATGTCTGTCACATTGTGCAGTACATGCGCGCGCACACACACACACACACACACACACACTGTGGTCTGCTCTGTGCTGGCTCTCTTCCACCAGTAAAGGTCACTGTATGTATAATGCAACACAGTCAAGTCTCGCATGACCCTTCAATAAGAATCTTTTTTTTCTCTTTTCCATAAATTGAAACCAAATAATGCTCCCTCACCTCAACATGAACAGCAGCCTGTTTTTACACAGCAGGGCAGTGAGTCAAAGAACTGTTAGGACTGTTTTAAATTCACAGCAGAGCAGAAATGTACAGCCAGCGACAGTAAATTGATTCAAGTCTCAGCTACATACTTTTGTTAATGAATGCTTTTACTTGACCTGATGCCGACCCAACGCATTTATTTGAGAAAAGGACGAGAGAGTGAATGAAACACCGGTGAAGTGAGCACTTCCTGAAAGATAACACTGATGGGAACAGACAGAAAGGAAGGAGAGGCTGGGTATCTTTTAAGATTCTGCTTATTGATTCTGATTCTCATAGATTCTTTGTTTAGATACTCTGTGTATTATTTGAGAATGAAAAGAAACCAGAGTACAGGAGATTGGGGCTCCTATAAACATTTGCTCTCATCATGCACCATGATTTGTGATTCTTTTGGGTTAAAAGGTAAAGACAAATATTAATATTCACTATGTTGAATATACAGAGCATTTATTTTTGGATGTGTTGGTGTGGATCACAGGTACACTGATGAAATACAATCCAGTAAATCTGGTTTGAGTAATAGATCCATGAATTTGAAGGTTCCTCAAATGCCAATGACTTCATACGGCGGTTTATAATATAATATATGAGACAGGATGTTAAAACTCTGAAAAGTTGCCACAGTGACAAGCCTTTTATCCTGTCGCTGTGATTTCCAGGTAAACAGTAAAAATATGTCGTTCATGTTACTAAATAATAAACCAGGAATCTTTGAATTTAAGTTCCCCACACTAGTTTTCTGTGGTCGGAGGTGCTAGCATTAGCTAATCATGATACCCAGTTTCACAGTTGTGGATGTGAGCGGTGGGTCAAAGGTCTGTAACCTTGATGCTGGAGTGTCTGACCATCAGAAACCTGCACTCTTATATCAGTAAATGGTTCATCATGTCGGACAGACTTCGTCCATTGGTGCATCAATCACACTAGAGCTGAAACAATGAATTGATCAAAGTGGTTTTTTGCTCAGTGTGAGGGTTTGCTGTTGCTTTTAAGATTGTAATTTGAATATTTTAGGGTTTTGGACTGTTTGTCGATCACTTTGGGAAATTGTGATGGACTTGATGGTTTTATTAGGGCTGCAACTAACGATGATGAAAATAACAATCGATCTGCCGAATATTCTCTTGATGAATCATTTAACCTATAAAACATCAGAAAATAGTGAAAAATGGACGACACAGTTTCTCAGAGCCCAAGGTGACATCATCAAATATCTTGTTTTGTCAACAGTCCAAAATCCAAAGATTCAGTTTACTATAATGTTAATAAAACAAAACCAACAAATGATCACTTTTGAGAATATCCTAGATTATAAGTCGATTTATCCAGAAAATAATCTGCAGATGAATTGATAATGATCGTGAGTGAAACTTGTGCTCCAGTCCCACCATATTGACCAATGCATCAATGGCGACGTAGGCGGAAGTGAAGAAGGTCCAAACTCAGCTTTCCTAAATCAAATCTCATATTTGGTATTGAATCCCCAGTTCTGGTTCCAGTTGAGTACCGGGTCTGGATCCTCGGCCCCACCTGCTCCCCACAGAGCGGCCAACTGTTGCCCGAGTGTGTGCTGACGATGGAAGACAGAGGCAGTTGTCAGAACAAGCCAGCCTGGTATTTATAGACAGTTCAGGTGATCTCGCTAATGAGACAAAGCTCAGAGGAACTCACGTCTGATTTGAGCTAGGTGTGTGTGTGTGTGTGTGTGTGTGTGTGTGTGAGAGCCAGTGTGTGTGTGTGTGTGTGTGTGTGTGTGTGTGAGACCCAGGCGGTGGACGAAGGAATGGAATGGAAGGGAATGGAAACAGAGGGGATCAAGGAAAATGGAAGGAATGGAATGGAATCAACAATGAGCCTTAGTGTCAGCGTCGGAGCAGAGGGGAAATGATGCATCACGTCTGGAGGAGAGATAAAGCAGAGAGGAAGACGTGAGAATGGATGATAGTAGACGCGAGGCCCAAAACAAATGGCTTCTGCTGCGAGTGTGCCTTAAACTGAATCAGTGAGGCCACTAGACTGAAACAAAAGCCACTTTTCAGAAGCTGAGAAGCTCGTCTTCTGTTTGTTCTGTGCCTGATTTCTGTAACTAAACAATCGTAAATTCTCAGACAGTTGCAGTGACCTGTTGTTTATCTCAACTGCAGAGAGAAGCAGGCCTTTAACACAAGACGGTTTCAAATAGAGAGATAAGTTTATCATATTTCAAAATCTGCTCCTGCTTCAGTTTGCTGCTGATGCAAACACTTCCTCCATGTTTACCTGTGGAACTGAGACATTCAGGATAATGTACCTTTCCACAACAATACATGCCATATTCACCCCTCTGTTGCTCTGTGACTAATTAACTAACAATTACTTTATGATCGATTAAAGCAACAATATGCAAGAATTGGTATTTTGTGTGACTTGGCGTCCCCTACAGTTTTCGGAGTGCAGTTCCCCCTCACGGACAGCGATTTGGTGGGCTGACTCGACTTATGATCAAAAACTAGCGAGTCGACAACTTTGCTAACAGCCAAACATCAAGCAAGTGCCACAACACAAGACACAGCAAGCCGGCTAATATTACTCACTAGTCCAACAGCAAGTACCCCCTGGTAACTGTAGAAGTACCCCTCGGGGTACAAGTACCCCTGGCTGGGAATCACTGTCCTACAGGACAGTTGGCAGGGTTAGACTGACCGACCAGACTCATGATCTTAGACAAGATTGAGATCTTGTTAGCCTTCTATTTAACAGGCTAACACCTGATGCTAATCAGGTAAATCCACAGAGGAGGAGTATACCACCGCACACAAACCCTGAGTGCCACCACATCTCAGCAACATACAACATGCTGCTGCTCATCTCATTACTCCTCTTATTTCTATTCGTCCTCTTGATGTTCGTGTTTGTTTTGACCACAGCTAACTGTGAAACCATCCAGTAGTGTGATGCTGTCGTGGACATTATAAAGTAACCAGGGGATCACCAGAACTCACCGGCCCGCCTCCTGGCGAGCAGCTCAGTCTACTGTACATCTCATCTCTGTGTCTCCACACCATTGTACACACATAGCCGGTAGCCACGGAGGCAATTGCCATGGCAACAGTGCGTCTCATCTCTGCAAGCAATGTGGATGCGTTTTTATCCATTGTTGGTGACACAGAGCGTGTCGTTTTCAGCTAATAATGCCTGGTGCCATCTCCTAGTTATGAGCTGTGTGTGTGTGTGGGGAGGGGGTGGGGGGGTACATTTGTAGGCCAGAGGGAAGGCTCAGAATCAGCTGCTGTAGAGGCCCTAATAAGAACAAGACCTCAATCCATTATTACAGCTAATACAGTAAATGGAGCTGCCCTTCTTTCATGTTCACGTGGTGTTACAGTTGTTTGCTTCAGTGTGTGTGTGTGTGTGTGTGTGCCTACTGGACACATTGGGGTTTCACTGTGTCTTAACTGTCTTTTTTTTATTTACAAAGCCATCCTTAATAAGCTACCATTTTATTTATCATCACTTTTAAGACTTATGAGAAATATGAGACACCGTACTCGTTCACAAGAATGCATTATCTTGGATTTCCCATTTACTTCAGTTGCATGCAGGTAAACAGTCCGTGTGGAGAGCCAAAGAGGTGGAACATGTTGGCCGAAATGTAATCTCAAAACCCATCAGCTGTCATCTGACGACAATTTAGCATTTTATCATTCTCGGAACCCTAGAGGTTAGCTTTTTATTAGCTTTTTTAAATTTACCTGCATTCAAATACATAGTCAGATGATCGCCAATGGGTTCTGAGATTGCTAATTGGACTTTAAACAGTGACCGGCACATGGAAGGGGAAGTCTTGGCCCGGATATCCGTTATCTGTATATCCACTGGCTACACCGGAGGCCCCGAAACACTGGCCGACTAAATTGTCGTCAGACGATAGCAGATGGGTTCCAAGATTGGTTTTGAGTATCCTTAATGTTGTCTGTAATGTGCGCGGTACTGTAACTTTTCTATTAAAGGTCCGCGTATGATCCAGATCAGGTGTGTCAAACAGAAGTTTCAGTGCTGGACTGTGGAGGAATGAAAGCACTCTGTTTCCTTTTGAATTTTATATTCTCTTAATCAACTTTGCTTTTCTTTTACAAACTTTGAGAGGGGCATCTCGCCATTAGATAATGACGACACGCTTCTTGTGTTTGGACCTGAGTGAACACACGTCCGGTGATCTCCAAAGCCAGTAGGATTCGTCCTCAGGGGACCTTGAATATCTACCAAATTTCACGGCAATCCATCCGATAGTTGTCAAGATGTTTCAGTCAGTGTTGGAACAACAGATCAACCATCATGCCAACTCTAGAGCCATGACGCTAGCGAGGCAAAAACATATCCAGAACACAAGAATTGTATGACTGGGTCAAGTTGATTGGAACCAACAGTGAGAGTTTGTATAACGATCAATAGTGACGGTTGTTTCTCCTCTCTGTCTCTCTTCTTTGTGTCCTCCAGGCTTCCTGCTGTTCAAGGACTTCTGTATGAATGAGATCGACGAGGCCGTGCCACAGCTCAAGTTCTACGAAGAAGTAAGTCTAAAGTGTCCCGTGTGTGTTCGGGATTAGACGGCATCATGGGATGGGTGAGAGATTAGGCCTGTAATCCCGCTCATTCAGATTCAGCCCTCCCAGGAAGCGCTCTGCGTTGTTTTGTTGTGGCGTTAAGCTGACCCCGTGTGTCCGTTTCAGATTAAGGACTACGAGAAGCTGGACTCTGAGGAGGAGAGGCTGAGCCGCAGCCGGCAGATTTACGACGGCTACATCATGAAGGAGCTCCTGTCCTGTTCACATGTGAGGGCACCTTCAGATCCAGCCTGCGTCACTAATGCGCTCGAGGTCGACTACATACAGCGACGCACAGCACACACTTCTGTGCTTCTGGCTGCAGGTTGCTGTAATGTAGTGGTTCCCAATCTCCCACCACATGGCTCGTAAGATAAATCTGAGGGTTGTGAGATGATTGAAACGATAGAAAAGAAAAACATATTCTTCTAGAAAAACGTTTATTTCCCTCCACAAGAAACAAGATTAAAAAAGATTGAAGTATTGAGACGTAAAGCTGCAGCTAACAATTATTTCCACTATTTTCTAATTCGATCATCAATTGATTGTTTGGTTTATATAATGTCAGAAAACAGTGAAAAATGTCTGTCAGTTTCCCAGAGTCCAAGGTTATGCCCTCAAATTATATCTTAAATTATATTTTATCCGAGCAACTGTGTAAAACCCAAATATATTCAATTGACAATATAAAGAAAATAAAGAAAAAACAAATCCTCACAGTGGAGAAGCTGGAACCAGAGAACAGCTGCCATTTCAGGAAAAAATGACAATTAATATATAATCAAAAGGGCTGCAGATTTATTTTCTGTCTTTAATTTACTCATTATTTCAGCTCTACTGAGAAATGCTCACAGCTCGTAGACGAATGCATCACGAGTCAGAAAGGTTGGGACACACACAACAGCCTGTTTCAGCATCAACACGCCCTCTACACACTGTATATAACAAGAGTTACATACGTGACTACAGTTCTATGAGTTCCAAACCAGCTGATTGAAACGCGCCTAACTCGCATTTCCGTTTCACGTCATTTCAAAAGTTTGCTTAAAATTCGCTCGACGCGGCTACCGATGCAGCCTGTGAGAGAAGAGAAACCCCTCTTGCTTCTTCATATATCATTACTTTTTAACTCTACGCTCCCTCTCACGCTGCAGGTGACGGATATCACCGAGCACTGTGGCTCTTTCTGTTGTTCTATCATGGCCGAATAAAAACAGTAAGGAACATTTTCCTAACAGACACCTGAAGGACAAACCAAGCCAGCGATGTTACAGATTCCATATCTGAAAAGGAGCTTGTATGTGATACCTGGATTTCTACCTTCTGTGGCCGTCAGGAAGAATTAAATAGAACTGTCATCAACACAGACAGTTGAGTTGTGTTGAGATGTCTTCATCAAGCTGATTTTTTTAGGGGGTTTTTTTTGGTCTCGTGGACAGAATTTCTCTAGAAAAAGGTGATGAACACTGTAGACTGAGACCAGAATCAATCAATACTCTAATAAAGTAACTGTACAAACACTGTAAAAAAAGTAGATTTAGTGTAAATGACTCTTTAAATAACCAAGACTTTGCACATATTGGAACACAGAGTGATGATGGGGAAATCCTTGCAGTGCGGCTGGAACGAGTCCGTCAATATTCACCACAAACAACACACCACAGTGCAGCTTTTGTCCTCCTGCAAGGCAACAAT
Source organism: Macquaria ambigua (assembly GCA_008360985.2). Lineage (NCBI taxonomy): Eukaryota > Metazoa > Chordata > Actinopteri > Centrarchiformes > Percichthyidae > Macquaria > Macquaria ambigua. Next base: position 74,006 of record VMKM01002376.1, read on the forward strand.
TAGGGAGTGCTTGCTGCTGTCTGAAGAGGGGAAGTTATTAAACACACCGCCCACACACACACACACACACACACACACACACACACACACAGATATTAGTCTTGTTCTTGGTAGAGGCCTTGTAGCGGCAGCGTAACATCCTGGTTATGTTACACTAGGGGACGCACGTCCTCACTCAGAGAAAACAGAACTGAAATTACTGGTAACGCTGTATTTTCTAACGACCCTTCCTTTTTATTTCCTCCTCTTTGTCTCAGCCTTTTTCTAAGAAAGCAGTGGACCATGTGCAGAGTCACTTAGCAAAGAAACTGGTCCCCCCAACTCTCTTCCAGGTAAAACACCTTTCAGCACAAATATGAATGTTTTTCTGTGTTTACGATTTGTGTGTGACAGTGAACCACCTGACTTCAGCCTTCATTAATGTTATTTACACCTGTGCTTTTCCTGCTGACACCTCAAAATGTCAAAAGGTCTTTAAACACAACAAATGGTTTTGCTCTGGTCAGTAATGTCTGACAGCGACTAATTCAAATATTGGAGACTTCCCTTATTTTTATACTAAACACCCCCAACACATTTGAGGGTGTAAATCAGGCACACACACACACACACACACACACACACACACACACTCTCACTCACTCTCTCTCTCTGTCTCTCTCTCTCTCTCTCTCTGTGTCTCTCTCTCTCTCTCTCTCTCTGTCTCTCTCTGTGTCTCTCCCTCTCTCTCTCTCTCTTTCT